>JAAAKQ030030357.1:0-11112 GCA_010016005.3 Zanna intricata
TATGTTTGCATTGTTGAAGAAGGCATGAGGAAACCGCTTCACTCTTAGTAAGCCTGGCATGGAATGTTATTATTTAAAATAGCTGTCATTTTAAAAATGATGAGAGTCTTGTGTCTCACATCAGGTTAACTTAAATTATTGTCATGGCAATCAAAATAAATTACACACACACGGAGCTTAAGAAAATAGTTTATTGAACAGTAAATTTTTTAGCAGTAGCCTGGCTGCTATTCTATAAGATATTACGAATTGTGGGACCTTCAGATTATAAAGAATGTAGACTACGTAACCTGCAGTAATATAAGTGATAGAAAATTTTCTCATAACTGCCATCAAAATTAAAAATAATAACTAATTTTAATTTCCTAAACAATTTTTTGCATTAGATTTTAGAAAGTTTTTTTTTTATTCAGAGAATGAATTTTTTTATTTCACGATTAGTATTCTTAGAATACTGAAATAAGACAGCTAGAATGATTTATGATATTGTATAATTCAAAATGACACTTTTGTAAAAGTACCAAAATGGATTTTTTGGAATAAAATCTTTTAAACTTGAATTTATATTAATCGGTGATTCTTCATTGCTGAAAATATATTATGTGTGATTATGTACTATTCTGGGCAGCTTGTATTAGGAAGCTGCATTTTAAAATAATTTATTCATTGAATAAGTCGGATTATAAAACTATACCAGATAACACAAAGACTGACTACACTGCACATTGTAAATTAAATAAAAATATTTGCTGTTTATAAAATCTTGATAGGCCAACTTGTAGTTTGGGAAGAAAAAATGTGTATTGTGAAACTAAAAACAAAAAAAATTAATAATTGCTATTATTTTTTAGACATTTTATTAAATAAAACAATCATTTATTTATTTTCTTATTTCATTTATTTATGATGACCACATTATTATAATTAATTTACGTATAATGTTATATTTATTATTACTTCTTTTTTTTACGAGATAAATTAACTCAAAGTTTACTACTCCAGTTCCTGAAATTAAATTTGTTTATTTATGTATACAGATTTTTAATGACAGAACTAGAAGTAAATTATACTGTTGATGACTTTATCAACAGGCTTTTTCACTGTTTCCACTAACATAGTTCAGCTCGCTGTTGCATCATAATAAAATATTCCTCTCACTATCCTTTACATCGCCTCTCAACACATTAAAAAACTAGTCATTAAATAGTTTTTTCCAAATTATCTTTCATGTATTCAGGTTTATGTTTTATCATTTTTGAAAAAATATGATATAAATAATAATTCTGGTCTCTATAACTTATTCATGTATTTTATTATTTGCAGAACCTGTGATACAGACATCTAGAGATGATAGGAGACCAGATGAAGATCCACGCGAATTATGGGCTGCAGCAGCAGCAGCTGCTGCTACTACATATCCTAATGTTGGTGTGTACAATGGTACAAATATTGCACATCAAATGGCATGGATGCAGCAAGCTTATTCACAGTATATGAGCCATTACATGCAATTGTAAGTTTATATATGTGCATGTTTTTATATGCAGATGTTTTTAAAACAGTTATATCTCTTTTATTAAATTTGTGTAAGTTTATTACGTATTTAAAGTAAAAAAGCCTGAAACCAAAGGCTAGTAGATACAGACATTCACTTAGATCCAAATTAGATTAATTAAAAAAATCGGGATTGATATTCTTACATATACCTTGAATAATTAGTATTGTTTTATTGTAATACTACTTTAATTATGTTTATTTATATATATTTTTTAATATTATTATAATCTTTTATTAATTATAAAAAGTTCTAGTTTAATTTTTATTTTAATGGCAAGTTATAATAATTTTAAAAAATATATATTATTAAAAATGGAATAATTAACAGTAATTATATATATGTATCAATTAATATTTAATTTTTCAAAGTTTGGTTGTAGTGCTTACAATTTTATATTATGATTAAATTGTTTTTATCAGACTGATTTCAAATAATAAAAAAAAATTATAAAGAAAAAAATATCTTTACAGTATGTAATAATTTACCAGTTAAATGAGAAAGTTTAAAAGTTTAAATGAGCATTTAAAAACAGGCTTCTTACTTAACAAGTCAGAACTGAGTTCCAACTTAAATTTATTGTAATAAGAATGTTCTAGACTGTAAAATATAATTTGTAGAAAGAATTTTCAATCTTCTTAATTCACTGGGTATTGTTAATTATCAGATATATGGCTGGCTTTTGGCTGCATGCTGTAGTGATGATGTTTTGCTCCATACAACCAATTATACTTATGTGTTAATAACTGATGTTCTAATCGGTCTGCTTCAAGGCTTAGAGAGAGTTATGTTTTTGTGGAAGCTTATTTTTTCACAAAATGTAACATATGATGATTTATTGATTTCTAAGAGAAATTCTGTATTGTTCCTTATGCAACATTTTCATGACACTGGAAATATTAATAGGGCTGGAAGCCCACCAATCAGATGTGTTTAACACTTGAGTTTGCAGTACATCGAAGACTTTACTGCTATTTACAGGCAAATCACTTTTCTGTTGTCCCAACAAACTGGAAAATTTGAGAATCTTAATCAGTTAGCCATAAGCACCTTAAAAGTCTGACGTTACAGCTGTATTAAATTTGAAAAGTTCAAAAAAACTTCAGATTCAGAAAAATCCATTGTCCAGAGTTAGTGATTTAAGGACCATCTTGCAACAATGTGGTCAATAGTTAGCTTACTTTTTTTTTATATCTGGGTTGCACCTAGCTGCTACTTATTCTCACCTGTTGAATATAATCCCACTTTACTGAAAAAGTCTTTGGTACCATATTTAGGCTGCTAATGTTGGATACAAATTTTTTTGTCACAATAATGTGTCCATTACATTAATATCATTCATCAACTGGAAAGATAATTTCTGCATATTCTGGAATTAATCATACTTCTTTAAAACTTAATTTCAGTGTAGTAAATGTTTTAAATAAAGAAAAAGAAAAAATTTATAGGTTTATTTCCTATTTGAATCTGCAAACATACTATTTATAAAAAAAATATAAAAGATACATGTAAAAAGAGAAGTTTAATGTAAAAGAGGGACTGTTTTATAGCTTGTATGTTGTCTTTGTGATTTGATCAGAAAACATTTACATGTGTTTTTATTTGAATAGGCTCAAGTGATCTTATTACATTGACTGTGATATCAGTCAAAGTGGTCCCTCTTAATTTCAAATTTTTGCTGAGCAAAAGCAGTTTCATGTAAATTGTTTGCTTATTAAAATTCAAAGATTTTTTTATATAAGATTGTAATATATGTTTGTAAAAATTACTGAAATTACCATTTTTTTTTTCTTTATTTTTTTTTTAGTTTGGCATCAAGTCAAGGGGCTAGCATTAATAATTCAGCTACTACAGCAGGAATGGCATATCCTATGTATAATGGTTTCTCTGCACCTGGTACTACACCTTTAATTGGAAATGGAACAGCTCAGCAACAGAATTTGCCACAGAATGTTAATGATATGCGACCACAGCAACAGCCAAATGTTGCAGCAGCTAATAACCAACAACAACCTGGTAATTTTATGTTTAATTTTTGTTGAATGCACTGTTTTATTCTGAGTTAGAATTAACTTTCTTCAAACTCTTCATAAAGTTCTAAGAAAATACTGATTTATTTACTTCACTTTTATTTAGTTAGAAATTATACTAGTGTTGCACTGATCTAAACAGAGTATACAGTAAATTTCTATTTATTTTAAAAATAACTGAATCGCATTACTTGAAATCTTATCTCAAATAAGATAAAATTTTATATATATTAATACATAAATTGTCCATCACAATAAAAAATTATATTCTAGTAACAGAACCTTTTGTTCTAAGTAAGATTGTAGGTTCCATCCTCTTTTACAGCAATAATATAATTAGTACAAATATAAATTAAATTAAAGTATATAAATAAATAATAATGGTTAATTAATTAATAATAATATTATAATCAATACTTTTTTTTTTAACCTCCGGAACCACCGTTAAGGTATATCTTCAGAGGATGAGATGAATGAATTGTAGCATGTTTGAAAAATGCCATGCCTGACCAGGATTCGGACCCGGGACTTCCGGATGAAAGGCTAGAGAGGCTACCACTCGCGCCACGGAGGTCGGCAATATAAACAATACTTAAAAAAATTACACATAATTATATTTTTACTAGTAATAATAAAAGTAAAATGTAATTGCTGACCAAAAAAGTAAGAAATATTGTACCGGGCAGTTATGATCAAAAGTGTAATATAAGCTTAAAAGCAGTTAACCATTTAATTTTCATCTCATTTTGCCTACCTTTGAACTCATTTGGTTTAAGGTTCATGCTCTGTGTATATTTCCTGAAACAAATTTTTATTGCACTAAAAATTGAATGATAAAACTTTTTTCATGCCAACTTACACATTTGATTGGATTGCTTGAAATGATTTTTACTTACAACTCAGCATTTCAACAGTCCTATATGTACAGGATGATTCACGTCATATTACTGGTGCTCTCTGATATCATTCTACCAATTTAAATAATTAATATATACAGTAATATATTAATAATTAATAAGTTCATATAAACATGGATCCAGAAAGATTTTGAGCTTGCAAAAGTTTTAACCCTGATTCATGGTCAAAGAGCGAAATTAAATCATAACAGGTTCCAGAAGTTTTCGTAATTTTTGACATAAAACAGAAAAATTTGTCTAATAACAAGTTTGTTTTTTAAGTTTGTAATTCAAACCTTTTTAAATGACTAGTAAATGTGTAAACTTTATTATCAACTCTTCTGCAGCATTTGATTCTAATAATTGATGTAAAATAACCAATAAAAAAAAAGTTCAAGAAATTTGATTTTATTTCTAATAATATTGTAAACAAAGGGATTATATTACAAAGCATGTTTGCTTTCCTGCACAATACAATGATACATAAAGTAGTATATATTAAAGATAAAAATAAAATAAAATTTAAATAAACTAATACTTATTATTCAGACAATAGAGTTTATGTAACTAATTTTTCTCAAATTCACTATCAAACTGAAAATTTGAGAAATAATGATTTCATAAGGTGGTAACAGAAATAAGCTTACCAAAAATGATTTTATGTCGTGTCATCAGTGTATTACATTATCTGTATTACTGCTGTAAATTGTTGCCAGTAGACCGTAGTCTAATTTAATGTGTGTTTGTTTTAATTGATGTCATACTGCAGCAATGTCTTATAGGCCAACAACTTGATACTTATCTTGGTGTGTTATGGAAATACAGCTCAGATTATCAAAGACATTTTCTAAATGCAGAGTTACAAATCCTAAAACGAATAGTGAAATATTTCATATGCTACAACAAACAGCATGCTACAGTATGTAGCATATATGCATATGCTACAGTTTCCAGCATTTGTTCCTACCATGATGCTGATACTGATGAGACTATTTTTGAAGGTATTCAGTGCAGTCCAGATGTTAGTACACAGTGCCTTTCCTGGCAGTTTGGAGTTTCCCAAATTGTGGTGTAGGAACACGTCATAACATCAAGCTGTATCCTACCATGATTGAATATAAAATCTTGAACTAAGAGATCCTCCTCTCTGTTTGAAATATTGTAACTGGTTGAAAATGAACTGCTGATGGCGTAGGTTCATTTTATTTACTGACAAGGCTTAGTTTACTCAGGATGGCATCAATAACCTTTACAACAAACACAGTTACCTAGAAATCAATCCACACATAACTGTATAATGTAATTTCCAACTTATATATACCATCAATGTGTGATGGGGTCTAGTTTATGATCAGGTAATTAGGCCAGTCATTCTCTCAAGACATCTAAATAACAACATTTACTTAGAATTCTGTAAGGAACAGTTTCGAATGCTTTTAGAAGATGTGTTCCAGTAGGATCAAGTTGTATTTTTAGCATAATAATGTGCTCCCCCACTTCTCATGAGTCCTATTGGCATACTTAAGCGAGTAGTTTCCAAAACAATGGATTGGCTGCAGCAGGCCACACTTATGGCCCCCAGTATCACATGATCTAACACTATTAAATTTTTGCATGTGGAGTCAGATGAAAAATATTACATACAAGAGAAAAGTTCAAATGTACGAGGAGTCTGTTGCTTATTACAGATGTAGTCACACAAATTAAGGAAAGTCACACATAATTACAATGCTAGCAGAAAGCTAGCTAGAGGTCAACACTAACAATCTGAAAATCTGCACTCAAGAACATTTAATGTACTATAGTAATAGAACAGATTTTGAAAATTTATTGAACTTTAATAAATGTATAAATTACATTTTTATTTTTTTAACATAGTATTATTTTTATGTTAACTGCACTGAAGTTTAAAACATATAAAAGTTTTCATATGGTAAGTGTTAGAAATAAAATCAAATTTCTTGAACTCATGTTTGTTTTTCATTGGGCTATTTTACATCAGTTTTCTTAAATTACCTACAAGTTTTGATAATAAATTTTATGTACTTATTAGTCATTTAACAAAGCTTTTGTGTTACAAAAGTAAAAAAAAATGTAGTTTTTAGACAACAGATTTTTCTGTTTTACATTGAATGTTATGAAAACTACTGGCATATTGTTCTGAATATGTTGAAACTAATTGTACTTTAAATTACTAAGTGAAGGTATTTTAAACAAAAAAATGTACTTATCTGGGTATTTTTTGATTTTAAAGAAAATATGAAGTAATTTATTAATTAAAAAAATACCTTTTTTATTCATCAAAAAAGTAATAAAGAAATTTTTTTAAAGCATAGTACAAATCGTGAAAATAAGCATTTTCCAAATAAATTTTTAGAAAAAATACAATGGAACTACTATTTTGCATTCATAGAATGAATTATAATTTATGGCTGAGTAGTAAAGGAACATAAAAAGTTATTAGATACAGCACTAATTAATACATGTGAACAAGAATGACATCTCTCCATTACTTTCATTAGTTAAAACCAGGTGAATGAGCTTGATTGAATGGAAGCAGTGTGTAAAGATATTCATAGTCTTGGGTATTTATGTTAGGTAATGATTACAATAATGATTATTTATGTTCATAAAGTAATATTGTAATTCCAGATGATGAAGAGGAAGGTAGAGGCCATAGAGATTGGTTGGATTGGTTCTATATAATGAGTAGGGTTCTAGTACTGTTTAGCATTGTTTATTTCTACTCGTCACCTGTACGCTTCCTAATGGTGTCAACTCTTGGAATGATTATGTACCTGTAAGTTTATATTACCACTGTTACAATAGCAAAAACATGTCTGTTAGATTTAAGCATTATCAAAATATAAATTAGATTTAATGCAAGCAATCAAAAGATTTTTGTTGAATATACAGCTCAACAGTCATTTATTGAATATTATCCCAGATTTCAAATGTAAAAATTGAAATAATTGGTTCAGAGGGCTATAAAGCAGTCTTGAATTGAATAAATGTTGCAGCGTTACCATTTTATAAAAATACCTGTCAGTAGTGTAAACTGTAGATTACTGATGTACAACTTTTTATGAACTTTACCAGTTTTTCTAAACTATTAAAAGTTTAACTAGAAGTGATCAGCACTTCTCATTATCATCGTCAAAAGTAAAATTAACTGAAGTATTTGACTATTTGCTTTTCTGTAATCTTTGTCCCAAAGTTTTCACTAGTTCTTTCAGTAAAATTTTTCTGTTCCTTTTAATTCTATACAAACATTTGATTATATTTAAATAGTAGTATCTCTACCATTTACTGCCTTTGAAATTTTCTATAAAAATGCATTGTGGATTTTTAAAAAAGACGCTGAAAGTAATGCCATTAAAAAAAACTATGTTTAAATTATAGTTGCTTGAATTATAAAAATTTGTCAGTTTTCCCATTTTCATTTCATAATTTCATCACTCTTTAGCTTGTATACTAATGATTATATATATATTAATTCAGGTAAAATAAGATTGATAAAATAATGTGTCACAATTAAGCCATTCTCCCATAAATCTGAATTTTTATAAGGTACAGCTGGAGTGTAAATTATTTTCAATGTAATTCGCTTACATATTAGAACAAGTAAAACTTATTGCACAAATAAAAAGAATGAAATATAATAAATTTCAATGATAATAAAAAAAAAAATGTTGTTAATAGAAATAGTTACGAGGAAAAAATATATAATAAATGGTGTAATAACTGGTAAAAAAAAAAATGAACATTAGCATTAAATATTGAAATATTAAAAAAATATAATGCATATTATAATGAAGTAACGTTCTTAGTGAAAGCAATTTGAAATCATTATCATTTTCCTAAATATAAATGAAGGAGATCTTTAAGAATATTTGTTTTAAAATTGTTCATTTTTGACTTTTGGAACATTTTTTAAATTAAGATTGTTTATACCAGTGATTTTTTCAAAATGAATACAGAGCAAAAATATGTAGAATATCCTTCAGAAGTCAACAGTTGTTTTCCCAGAAAATTTTACCACATCGATGAACAAAACAAGTTTTACTCCTATTCTGAACACAAGAGTCATCTGAAAGCAATACATTTTTTAACATTTTTAAATTTTCAGTTATGTGGTTATATAAAAAAAGATTCTCCTAAATTTGGTTCTTTCTTTTTGTTTTTATTCAGGCTAGAAAATTTTTCATATATAACCAGAAGAATTGTCATAATGTTAAATAAATTACACCACAAAAATTGTTTACAAAAACTGTGTACTAACATATTTTTTTTTAGTACAAATAGATTTTGGATATAACCAGACTAAAATAACTAATACATTATCATCCCAGTTTGTAGTTTTTTCAAGATATGACCACATCATGTTGTTTCTTTTATATGCTGACCCTTTCTTTTGTGATTATCGTAATTTACTTTAATTTCAGCGTCAGAATTCACAGCTAGAGTTACTTTGAATTTATTACAAATTATTGTAATTTTTTGGTTATGCACAATCTACAACTATTAAAAGTTCTTCCTTTTTTTTGCATGGTGCTTTGCTTATTTTTAAATGTTATTAAAATTTATTCTTTTCAGATACCAAGTGGGATTTTTTAGGATGCAAGGCTTAGAAGGTGCTAGAGGAGACATTGCAGCAGCTAATAATAATGGAAATGCAGCCAATTTGGCAGCAGCTGAAAGAGAAAATAATAATGATAGACCAAATCCAGCAGCTGGGTTAGCTGCTGCTGCTGCTGCTGCAAGTGCTACGATTAATTCAAATTCAGAGCAGCAACCAGATGATGCGCCTCCTCCACAAGTACCTCCTGAACCAGATAGGCCTTCATTCTTGACGCTTACATGGACTATACTGTGTAGTTTCTTATTATCACTTATACCTGAACCACCTAATGTTATATAATAATTGTGATGATAAAAATGTAATATTTCATATACATATATATAAACTTATGTAAATAATTTAACATATATAAATGTATTAAAACATAATTAAACTTTGTCAGCAATTAATACCAAAACTATTTTATTGTGACATTAATTATATTATTCATTTATATAACAGATTTGTATTTTTACTGCTTTTATTATTCGTTACTGTTGTTAATCTAATTAATTATATATTACTTCATTTAGTGGTTGATATATTTAGTGTGATATATATAAAATAAGTTATATTTATATGTGGACAGTTGATAAATGTTATAGTTTTTATTTACAATTATATATTCAAGATGCTATTTTAACACTTTGAGGACTGACTCAGTGTGAGGGGTAAATGTGAATAGGCTATGCCTGACAGACTTGAGCTGCTATAATTATTCCATAGTTATCTTTTGAATTTTGTTTCTTTATTTTTTATACATTCTATTTATTATTTATTTTTTATTATTACAGAAGATCCTTAACTTATGATTTTATTACGTACCATATTGTTGTATATAATTAAAAAATGGCTAGCTTTTCATGTTTTCAATTATTCATAACTCTGTTTCATGCTGACCTGCTAAGGAGCAGTAAACTATGGGAACTAGATGCGTTTGAGTAGTGGGTGGTTGTTCATTGAAGATCAGCAACGATTTGAGTTCCTTCAAAATAATTAATTGCCTAGTATTAATATTCTCAACATCTTTTCTAATATAATTCTACTTTCCTTCTAATTTATTTTAAATTTTCAAAGAAAATGTTGATATTGTGTAATTATTAATTTTTTTATTTATTTCTTGTATTTTTTTTTCAATCTAGATTATGCTCAGCATTATATTGATAAAGAGAGGTTATTAATACACATTCCGTCAGATTAAAGCTTAAATAAACCATTTCAAACTCAGTGCCTGTATATTGAGGTAAAAATGCCAGATTTTTATTATTAATAATTATAGTAATGATTCATAATTCTTAGGTTCTTTGGTCAGGGATCTTCTGCACTTACATTTAATGAAATCATTATTTTTCTTTATATATTAATTTAAAGCTTCTTAAAATTTAAAACTGGTTTTACAGGATTTAAAATTTTTGCAACATTTTATTCATTCAGTGATACTTGTTTACAAGAGTGTAGTGTTTTTTCTGTTTGTTATTTTGTAAACTACTTCTATAAACAATCTTGAAGCAAGAAAGGTCTTTAAATAAAGAAGAAAAACCTATTTTTCTCTAGGCTTATATTTTTTAGTTGCCATTAGTAATTTTTATTTTAGTTAGATAATATTGCATTGAGTCTTAATAGAATTAAATTCAAGCTCATAGTGATAGAGTGATATTTTATTTTTAATCCAGCCAAATAATTTTTTTTCATCAAATTAAAATAAACTTATATGTATTAAGATAATCAGCTGTACACCTAAATTTGTTTATAATATTCATCTTTATATGGTATTGCTTGATTGATTTGCAAATTTCAATAAATTAAATATGTATATATTGATGAGTTAAATAAATATTATGGATAATATAATTATGAAAATTAATATTTTATCAGTTTCAGTGAAAAATTTGACTTACAAAAGGGAAAAGATTAAGTTTTCGTATAATTCATTATCGTTGGTAGTAGCATCTCCTCAAATGAGTTATTCAGCAGATGTGTAAAACTGTGTAGTGATATATATATATATAT
>JAAAKQ030030368.1:0-12977 GCA_010016005.3 Zanna intricata
CACCTTTTTTTGGTTAAAAACTTTATGATTATACATTGTGTAACAGATAACAGAACCTCTTCTCATTCGTGGCTGTACTGGTGATAGAAAAGAGTGGAGGAGCTAATAAAGCTGGTTCTCCCTCTCTAACACTCCAAACATTAACATCTCTCCTCCCCCCTATTCTGCCATCCAGCTCGGAAAGCTTGCTACATAGAACAGCAAAATTACTATATAAATTTGATTCACCCTTATAGTTATTTGTAATGTTGCTAATTTTAAAGTTAATTTAAAAAAATTAAAAATACTGTTTTTTTAATGCAGTCTTTAAGTGTGCTAAATTTTTTTAAAAACTTTATATTACATAATAATCCAAAACTATGTAAGAAGACACTTTTCTTCTAATAATTTTTGTTTATTAAACTTATCTGTTGATACAGTACACAGTGCTAAGAATTATGATTTGAGAGAAATTTAAATAGGATATTATTATTACTACTTCCTTGCTCGAAGTGAAGGAATTATTGTGATTGTGAAGAATTTGGGTTTTGAAATTTGAACGGAAATAACCATTTTGACACCATCCATGAATCCATTTTAACTAGTTTCGGTGTGACATCTGTACATACATATGTATGTATATTCGTATCTCTCATAACTCAAAAATAATTAGCCATAGGATTTTGAAATTTTTGATTTAGGACTGTTGTAATATGTAGTTGTGCACCTCTCCTTTTGATTGCAATTGACTGAACCAAAAGCATCCAAAAAACCCTAAATCCAAAAAAAATTTGAATTTTGGACTTTTTCTTAACTACACTAATAAGCCCTCATTGAGAGCTTTTCAACAATATATCATAAGTGGTTTTTTTTCATTGGTTCCAGAGTTAGAGCCAAATAAAAGTTTAATTAATGAAATATTTGGACCTTACACGGGGAAGGTACATTGGTTTGAATCAGACTTCATCACTTTTTTTCTTTTTTGTAATTTAAATATATTGATTTATTAATAATTAATTATTAACTTCTGATTGTAAACAAAATTTTGCAATAAATAATAATTCAACAATAACAAATTTTAAAAAAATATCATAAGGTATTTATGAAATAAAATTTTATGTACTTTTCAATTAAAAAAATGTGTGTATATGTAATTTAATAGATGTACAAGGCAGTCATGTAGTATCCACATCACTTTTTTTTTTAAGTGTTTGTAGAATCACACATCACTAAAGACTCTTTCTAGTATGTAAATACAAGGAATGGGTAAAAAACACAAGAGTAAATGTGTTTTTTACTTGAATTTCTCTTTTAAAGCTCTAAACTCACATTTATCTTCCATTCATTTTCTCTTAGCTATCTATATTTTTCTCTGTTAACAGTTGTAAACATTTCATTTTCTTAGTAGCATACATTTTTCACATTTACCAAATATTAGTGATAATTTTTTATTGTTACCCTGTTTTCAATTTCCAGCAAATCAGGCACCTATAGTAGATCAAATTGTACATCAACCCATCAAACCCAGTCAGTACATGTTCCCTTCCTTCACAATTCCTTGGTTCCTCGTCACCATTTGCTTGCTCAGTCTATTTTCACCTCTTATACTGAAATTTGAAAATATTTGATGGTCTGCATCAGTCATTCATTCTCTTTTGCATTCAGTACTGCTGAGGCCAACCTTGTTTTACCAAAATATAATTTTATGGTTATCAATCTGATAAGGTAATGTCCAAGTGTACTGTCAGTTTTTCCTATGGTAAAGTTCCATGTTTGCTATCATAAACAAGTTCAGTTAGCAGAACTTCAGTAACTGTACTCTTTCATACTGCCTTCCAGTCTGAATGGATCCATTATCTCCTTGAATCCTAAATTGCTTTTATCTGCCTTCATATTAAAGTGTCCCATCACGGCTAAGAAAACCTTTACTTATACATTAGACACAATGTCCTGTAATTTTTCATAGAATTCTACTTCATTATCTGTATTGGAGGAGTTGACTTCATATACTCATATCTTCCTTTCAGAATTACTTTTTAATGTTAACTCTGGAGTCAATTTTTGAATTCTATTAATTCATATTTTGCTCATTTGATCAAGATGATTTCTATACCTTCATGGAGTGATGTAATATTTTCCAGAAACAATAAACTTATATCCACCTGTGTTCTCTCTCCCACACAAGCTTTCAGCAATGTCCGGTATGATCCATCTGTATTTCTTAATTTTTTTTTACATACATTTAACTTTCCCTGATTTGTTAATTACATTCACATTTATGCTCATGATTGTTAAAACATTTTTGGTAAACCAGATTGCTCTCCAATCTCTTCCCTGCAGTCTTAGAAGAGTAGAACAATGGGTTCCCTACATGTGGTAGTCTTTTCCTTTATTTTATTATTTGTCCTGCCATCATAGGGTTTTTTTAGCTTGCTACTCAGAGGATAATTAGCCAACCTAAATTCTGATTTGAAGTATTATCAGATTGTTCATCACATGGTAGAGAAAACCTTGAGAATACCTCATTCAGCTTCTTTATGTTACACTATCAAATATTAAACGAATAGCTGTACTTAAACAAAATTATGACTTAACCTTTATCCTTTATACTTACCTATTATTTTATTTGAAGACAATGTAATTTATTTCATGATTCAGTGTATTTATAATTATTTTATCATGCTTATTCCGTGCAATATTTAATTTGTATTCATCTGTTTTAATATTATTAACTTTTATTATGTTTACTTACATTAAATAAATAAATATTATTCCAAAGAAATTTATTTTTCACTACCCATTAATATTTTCTTATTTTTTTCCTTAATGCAGTTAAATATATGTTATTGTATTAACTTTGATTACATAATAATTCTTTTCTCCTGACAAGCAGAATATCAACAGAATTATAAGAATGTTTAGTATGGAATACCATTCTTGTACACAAACTTTGCTTGTTGGTTTAGGGTTTTTCAACTTCTTATTATGCTTCAGAACATTAATGTTTTTTGTTTTGCTATGTTGGCAGTTGGCTAGTATTACAACTAAATGTTAATAGTATCTAGTTACCCTTCCAGACAGAAAGCTTACCTTATATATAACTTGGTTTTCTTTGGGACCATTTGATTTTACACCATTTTGACAATTTCCATTTTTTTTTTTTTGACTTAAGGTTCATTTATTTTACAGTATACACTTTCTAAAATTGTACCTGGTATTATGGATCATCCAATATATGTCTTATTTATCATGTAATAATTTACTTTCTTGTTCAGTATGTAGGTGATTTAAAGGCTTTTTAAGTTGAGTCTTATAGAACGGTTTTTGACAAGAAGCAGATTTATTTCAAACTGATAGAAAGATATGTATTTACACATTTGTGCAGGTGTTTCTTGAGGCTTGCTTCTATAACATCTTATTAATGATTGCTTATTTGGAACTGTTGTTCATGAGGTTGTTTTAACCTTTACAATGTTTGCTAGATACTGTTGTCTAAAGTGTGCTAAATTTTGTGATATTGATGAGTTAAATTGCACAAAAGTAAAATTCATTTTTACTCTTTTTTTTTTTTTTTGAAAGTCATACTGAATTCTTTGAGAGCACTTTGAGATAGTATGCAAAATTGCTTGGCTGGCAAGAATATTCATATTTATGGAAACTAATTGTTCTTATACAATTGTTAAAATAACCATTTTTGGTTTACTTTCTAAGACTTTCCAAACTTGCAGCTGTTTTCTGTTGTAGCTTGGTAAAAATTAAGTACTGCTGCTTAAAGTAAATGCTTGTAGGTTACACTTACACAGTTAAAACAAATTAGGAAAGATTCATTTACAATGCTTGTCTTTTTTTGATGTCAAGCAAAAACAAATAATCAGTGTGATATTTAAAAATCACACTTACAAATTCATTTAATAATAAATTTGTCTTTTGAACCAATTTCTTTAATAGAAAAGCTCTTTTATTAAATTCTGATTTGTTCAGTTGGGAGATCCGTGAAAACTATTATTAGGCCTATTCAATGTTGTTATGAAGTATTATAATTTAAAAAGTATAAAAGATCTCATGTTATCAGTTTACTCATTGTTTACTATAAAATTATTTTTTACTATATGAATCGTCCTGTAATCAATTCATTGATTGTAAAATAATTTGTATAATAAACTGACAAAGAGAACCAGAAGGCAGATTAGATAATTATCTAATTAGAAATTTGATGATCATATATGTGTATAGGCTTGTCACTACTTAATTTTGATGCTCATTCACTCTGGAGATAAACAGAAAGTGTATGTACTTTCTTGGAACAGTTTACCATTTTTTAAAAAGCATAGACAAGAATATCTAAGTGATAATAAGTATACTGTGTAATAATCTATTCTTTACTCTAATTCCAGAAAGTTTGTATGAAAGGATGTTTCACATTACCAGTAGTGTCAGATGTAATTACAAAAGTTCGGTCATTACTGGCTCTTATATATCGATATAGCAATGCACTTACAACACTTCGTATCCAGGAACATATATTACAAGTTAGTATGTAATTTAATTTTTTATTCTAAAACTTTTTATACCAATTTTTTATCTTTATTTTTGTGTGTGTATTGATAGATACTTTGGCAAGTTCCAGGCTAGAAATAAATAGTAATTATTCTGTAAAAATTAATTTATTACATGACTACATAGTATGAGAAGAAAAGTAGAGAGAAAACTGTTATAATATTAACTCTGCCACTTGTACAATTTAATCAGTTGACTATACTTTATCATAATAAAGTTCACTGGTGTTCTACGAGGTATGTAAAATAAGGTATTACTTTTTTTAAATAAGATTTTTTATGAATTTGCCATCTATATCCATGATATAAACACTATTGTGTTTATAACACTATTGCACTTGCATAGCTTAGTTATTTCAATCAATAGTCAATTGTTAATAACAATAGTTTAGTCATTTTGTTGCTGAAATTCACAGGAAATTTTATGATGATTGACATGAATATTATGAATGTCGCTGAAGTAAAACAGTGATGCCATTCATTTCAAGAAGGATGAATGAATGTTCATGATGAACAGAGTTTACTGGTCATCAATGGTAACAGATGTTTAATTGAAAAAAATTGACAGAAAAATTTAAGAGATCTGGTGCTTTACCATGTCACAGTTGTGTTTGAAGTTCCTTGTTGTTCTTTGATCATTGATTTATGAAATTCTGACTGAAAAATTGGGCTATAAAAAATCATGTACCAGATGGCTGCCAAAGATGTTAACAAACATGTGTAAGGAAAATTGTCTTGCTGCAGTGCATGAATTTTTGAGAGATTATTAAAATAAAGTGAGCGTTGTTTGAGCACAATGTTACTGGATATGGAACTGGACTGGATATGGAATATAAAATTGTTGTATTAAAGAACTGAGACAAAGCCATAATCATTGGACTTTCATCATCTCGTAGACAGAAGAAATTCAAATAAGAACATTTGGTAAAGAAAAGAAGATTATGGTCACTTTATTTTTTTGACAAGTAGAGTATCTGCTTGTTGAAATTAATGATTGTGGAACTACGATGAATGCCGATATGTATTTCAAAACATTAAAAAATTTTAGCAGAGTTGTAAAAAAAAATAATGTGAATTTATTAAGCTGTCCTGTGGGATTTTGTTTTTGAATGACAATGTTCGGCCACATGTGGCAAATCAGGCAGTGAGGCAGTTGGAAGATCTTCAATTATCCATCTTATAACCGTAATTTGGCTTCTAGCAGTTATTTTCTTTTTCTTCATTTTAAACACTGGCTTGCTTCACAAAGATTTGGCAATGACTACAAATTGAAAAATGACATTGCTGCATGGTTTAAGACACTGGTGGCAGAATTTCTTGAAGAGCTTAAGAAGTAACTAAAATGAAGAGCATCATGAAGATAGCTGTTAGAAAAGTAGTGAAATAAATGTATGTTTTATGCATATATAATAAAGTTTATTGATGTTTTCCGGTTTTGTTTCTATTTCAAAAACTAACCTTATTTTAAAAATTACTGGTTAATGCTGTACATGAATAGTTTTTTGTTGTATTAATAAAAACAGATCTGTTTACTGTTAGTTACTTAAGAGCTTTTTTTGACAACCTAATGTCATAGGTTTATTATTATTTATGTGATGTTTATAATAAAAAAATTATTTTTACGATACATATTTCTATAGAACCAAGTTAGACCATATCTAGTGCCAGGTGATAAGTAAACAACACAAAATATAAAAATCATCTTCTAATTGACAATAAATTACACATATTAAAAATAAACATTTGTTGAAATAATATGTAATGATAGACGATTCATCAGTATAAATAAATATATGAAAGTATTTTTAATTTAAATATTACAGATAATTATCTCCTTCCAGAACATTTAAAATGAATAGAACTGTATTTAATAACAATGGTATCAACATTTCTTATTTTGTAAATTGATTTTCTGTTTGATAATTTTGTTAACAAGGTAGTAATAATGTCATTTTTTCACTAGTACTTTCCTTAGTGCTAAAATTGCCTCTCTCATTCCCATCTTCTTTCTGAATCCAAACTAGTTTTCACTTAATACCTCTTATATTTTCTTTTTCATTATTCTAAGGATGATTTTAGTGAGTACCTTTGAAGCATAACATATTATAAATTACAAGAAATATTACAACTAAGATATTAGTGCTGCTTTCATTAAACAAGAAAATTCTCATGATATATGTCTATATTACAGCTGTGGTCATAAAATTATTTCTTAAAATTTTAAAGTTGATATTTTAATCAGTAAGTAGACTGCTTGTTCATGGTCAAACTGATTGGATTATTTTAGGACTGAGGCTGCTGAATTAATAATACAGTTCTGTCCTTTAGAAATTTAGCAATTTCTCATTTTGCCTGGCAACAGAAGATCTGAATAACAAGTAGGGTATCTGCACCCACCAAGTTGGTCTAGTGATGAACTCATCATCACAAATCAGCTAATTTCATAGTTGAGAGTTCTAAGATTTAAATCTTAGTAAAGGCAGTTAATTTATATGGATTTGAATGCTAGATCATGGATACCGGTGTTCTTTGGTGGTTTGGTTTCAATTAACTACACATCTCAGGAATAATCCAACTGAGCCTGTACAAGACTATTCTTCATTTACATACATACATATCATCTTCATTCAACCTTTGAAGTAATACCTTATGATGGTTCCGAAGGCTAAACAGAAAAAGAAGATAGGATATGTATTAATGTTTTGGTATTACTTTGCAAAAGATATAATGAAACAATATGTTTAATGCTGTCATTAAAGTATTAAAAGATGCTAATTCTTTTTTTTTTTTGTGTTTTTAATGTTTGAACTACTAGAACAATTATACTAAAGGTTAAACAACACTAATAAATTGTGAAAGGACTTCAACAAAACAGAAAAACCAAACCAAAAATGATATAATAGATCCACTACACAGAAGCAAATTAGCAAAAGAAGATATCACAAAAGATATGAATAAAAACCTAAAAAATAATTAAAAAATTAAAGTAGAAAAACAATATAACCTTAAAGAAATGTGAATGGAAGTAAAACAGTCAGTACAAAATATAAGAAATTCAGAATTCAGTGATAGAGAAACGAATTACATTTATTTATTCTTCTATGAACTGTGCTATCAAAATAGGATAGAAATATGAAGAATAAGAGAAATATAACTGAAGAAATAAGAGAGGAATTTAATTTTTCTGGGTTTTGCGAAATTGATAGCCATTCTTTCATGACTTTTACCAATATCTAATGAAACTTGTCATGAACAATGGTAATTTAATAAGTTTTCATCCCAGATTAATAATTAATGATTGGAAATCTCGATGAACAAAACATTAATCATTTGGTAACCTTAATTCATTTTGGAAGACAGGAACGTTTTATAAATATCTTAATATTTTTAAAATAAATAAACCAAACTTCTCCAACTGTTTTTAAGTTGGATAATAGCACTTAGATAATAGCAATGATAAACATAATTTTTGTTTCCTTACATATGGTATATGATTTTAATCTGTTTTTGATTCTGAAAACGGATATGAACTCAGAATCTTTCCATCACCTACCATCTTTTAAGGAATTTTAAAATTTTTTAATTAAAGGTTTTTTTTTTTTTTTTTTTCAAAGTGTAGTTAACATTTTAAGCTCTTATATTTTATTTTGTTAGCTCATTTTTTAGTGTTTAACTTTGTAAACATAATTTGTAAGCTATAAATAATACTAAAAAGAATTAAATCATACCATAGTCACATATTACAACATCATATCTAATACTGAAGAGGGAGTCTTCATGGAAAAGATTAATCATGTCTGTGCAGGTCAAAACATGCAGCTGAAAACACAGCTGGATTGTTTGTATTAAGCACTAGATTTAGGAATGAATTAACTTTTTCAGTCTTATTGCTGTCTTAAGTTTGTTAACAGTGCAGTGACATAATGCCTCGAAATTGTATAAATGATATGGATGCATTTTGTTATGTATGTGGTGAGTTTACCATAAAATTAAATAGAAAAAACATTACCACTTTCATTAAAAAAGCATATTGTTTATTCTTTCAGTTAAAATTGGTGATCAGGATAAGACATAGGCTCCTCATATAGTATGCACTAATTTTTCTGTAGAATGGCTGAAATGTACTCTTTGCCATTTGGTGTACCTATGGTTTGACATAAATCAAAGGATCATGTACCAATTGTTACTTTTGTTTAACAAGTGTGTCTGGAATTTCTAAAAAATCTAAACATACTGTAAAATATATTTCATTGCAATCTGCAATCAGGCTTGTACCTCACAGTGAAATTATTCAAGTTTCTGAGCCACCTGAAATTTATGTTTTGAAAGCAGCGTTGAAGAATCAACGCTGAATAAGAAACAAAGATTTTGATTTTGAATTATCTTTCTTCCAAAAAGCCACACTTTATATTACAAGGTGAGTTAAATGACTTGGTTAGAGATTTAAATTTATCAAAAAATCAGCTGAACTGATAGGATCAAGACTGCAAGGTCGGGATTTACTTAAAATACTTAAAAAAATACCAAAATTTTAGGCTTTCGAAGTCTATATAAGAACTTTTTCACTACGTTATTGGTGAAAATAATTTGGTTTATTGCACAAATATTGATGAGCTTATGTTATACTTAAGACAAGTTCGTAAGTATAAAATAAGGTGTAAACCTGAGGAAAAGTGCCTTTTCATAGATTTGTCCAAATATACATTAAAAGAGGTAGTACCCAACAGTAATAAATATCCTTCGATACCAGTCCCTTTTGGTATTAAAAAGAGACATAACGATGTGATTGAGGATATTTTGAAAAAATAAACTATAAAAACATAGCTGGACATATGGTGATTTGAAAGTTATGGCTATTTTGCTAGGTATGCATTTAAGCTATTCTAAGCATATGTGTTTTCTTTGCAAATGGCACCACAGAGCTGGAGTTAAACATTATGTTAGTGGAAAGAACAAAACAACTTAACTCCAAATGGGAAAAATAATTATTCATGAGCCCTTAGTTGAACCCAAAAAATATTTTTACCCCCTATCCATATCAAGCTAGGACTAATAAAAAATTTTGTAAAAGCAATGAAGAAAGATAGTCCCGGATTTTTGTACATCAGGCAGAAATTTCCAAATGTAAGTGAAGGAAAATTAAAGGAGTATTTGTTGATCCTCAGTAAGAGAGTTGGTCAAAGATGATGTATTTAACTTGATGTTAAATAATGTAGAAAGCGAAGCTTGGGCTTCATTTAAAGAATTTTGCAAAACTTTTCTCAGCAAACAAAAATCCGACAATTACCATAATATTGTTAATCAACTTCTTACTTGATACAGAGCTATGGGTTTTAATATGTATTTGAGAATACATTTCCTCCACTCACATCTGAATTTTTCCTGGACAACCTCAAGAGACTTAAGTGACGAACACTATGAACATTTTTACCAAGACATTTCAGTGATGGAAAGCTGCTATAAAGGGAAATGGAATACTAACATGCTAGCAAATTACTGTTGGATATTAATTTGGATGTGCCTAAGGCTATTTATTAAAGAAAAACATCAACAAAATCATTGTAACACATGTATGGCTATGAAAAATTATAATTTTTTCAGCTTTTAACTATATTTTTTCTTAATTTTTATTTGAAGCCCAATTTATATAAATCTAAGGGTAATAGAAAAATTGTATTTACAGATCTGTAATGGGTGTAAAAAAGCAATTCAAGAAATGGTATCACACTTAGAGAAACGGCAAAAGATTTTTTTTTTTTTATCAGTGTACTTGCAGTTATATTTTCTCAGCAGATTGATTATAATGACTTATAAAAAGTTGAACTACATTAAAATTTAATAGTTTTTTCAAAATTAACTTATAAAAATTATTTGTATTGTTTAAATTAGATACTGTGCAAATGTATGGACACCTTTCTTTAGCTAAAATATTATTTTATTTATAATAAAAAGGTACACTGTTGAGTTTTCTGAAGAAAAGTGAAAGATCACTTGTCTGGTGAAATTCTTGAACTTTTTTTTATACAGTTATTTCTTTTAACACTCAGTTTAAAATAAAAAATCATTTAAGACCATATAAAATGAATATCTGTTTAATCCAATACTGCCAAAGGGAAAATATGGTTGAATAGTCTATAGGTTGGCTGAATATTTCTACAAATCATATAACTCAGGTGGATAAAATTGTCCCTTCAGGAAATCTGAACCTTTTGTCTGGTAGTTTTTAATTTCTTAAAGATCAGTTTTTGTTTCAGTGTACTTTTATGCTTTTAGGGATGTTTCATTGATCAGTTAAACTGTGCTATCATTCTGAATAAAATGCTATGATTTTCTGAATTATGGAAAGGATGGTTGTGTTCTATCTGAAGGAGACTTGAGCTATCTTGTGTGTACACTAGTTTGTTTTAATATTGCTGTTTCTCAATGGTTAGATTGCCCTTTTCTCGACCTATCTCTTTTCCATACCATTTATCTATTTTTTCTCATGAGTCTATGCAAAAGAGAATGTCATGATGTATAGAGCCAGCTTCCTTGTTGTAATCTGATGGGAGAAATAAATGTACAATATATAGAGTTGTCTGAGATCCCTCTGCCCATCCCATGATTGTTCAGTAAGCCACATATCTGTTAGGTAAGCTTAACCTCTTAATCTCTCCTAAAATTCAAAACTAGTTGTTCTGTTACCTGCTGTGGAATTTCTATATATCTGCTAAAAGGAGATTTATGAGAATCATATTTTTGTAAATGAAAAAGTTAATGATTTATTGTATTATCAGTAACTTTCCTATTTTTATTAATAGTTTGTTCTTTTTATTTTACCAATGTATTTGCATTACTTAAAGCATTAAGAGTATTACTGGTTACTGTATAGTGTTATGTTCTTTGTCTTGATATATCTGCTTAGTAATTTGAATTAACTTTGAGGCAATTACCAGAGCTCAGTTAAAATTATCATTAGTTTTATCTTATATGACTTGTGATCAAACAATATGGACATTTTTTTTTATTGTGTGTCCAACTGAATTCATCTTTTTCACATACAATGTCAGCACTGTCTATAATGTATATCAGTCTCTTCAGCCATATCAGACGCATACTTCAAATTTGATAACCAAGTAATTAGGATATATATATATATTATGAGTAGCAATTGATTTTGTTTGAAAGGAATGAAACAAAAGATTTGAATTAAATTTTATGATAAAAACTGAATGAAGTGATCCAGATGTTTTAGAAGGCAATTAGTGAGGATCTTAAGTCAACATCAAGAGTGGTACAAATGATTTTAATAAGGCCGTAAAAGCATTAAAAGGTTGGATATCTTAACTCATCTACAATTGATAAATATATTGATAAAATAAAGAGCATTGTGATCAATAATCTTTTAATCATTATTAGATGTTACTAAAGTGATTAGAAACTCTTATGATCATTTAAAACAATTTTGACTGACATTTTGGATATGGAACGAGCAACATTTTGAATGTGAAACTTGTTCCAAAATTGTTTTAAACAAAAGCAATATTTCAGAACAATTCTTAGCTAGGCATCACTGATGATTCAGAATTACTCAAATGTGTCATATTATTTGTCAAAATATGTGTGTATGGTTGATATTGAAACAAAGTTTCATTCATCCAAATGGAAGCTTCCTGAAGAACATTCAAGAAACAGTTAAAGAAGTTCAAAGCAGCAATACTATCAAAAACAGCATACAAGTTCAATCGAATGTTAAAGTTTTCCTGTAAATTTCTTATCAGTTGTAATGGTGTCATCTGTGATGAATTCTTACAAGATTTTGTAGTTAATAGAACTATTAATCAACATTATTACTCTTGTTTACATGAGGTAATCTGAAGAAATTTACCACAGTGTTAATTCCTGAATTTTGCACCACAATAACTCTTCAGTTTCATACTAACTATTAATTTCTGATAATTAGCAAAATATAACTCTATACTGATGCTACAGTTTCTGTATTCTCCAAAACAGCAGAAAAATTGTCTTTTTCTTGTTTCTTTTGATAAAGAAAGCAGTAAAAGACCAATTGTGAAGTCATTTTTTGAATTACTAAAAAATTCTTTCCACAGATGTTTTGAGAATTGGAAGAAATACTATGACATAATTCTGTTGCATTTCTAGAGGACTACTTTAGAGATGACAGTATCAATGTAAAAAAAGAATAAGTAAATTCTTTTTAAAAAAAATTTAAATTGCTATTTTTTTTTTTTTTTTATTGTACCTCTTATATTTAATTATTGATGTTCAATTATAATACACAAACCATTCTGGAAGCTCTGTTTCTTAAGGAAGCAAGGATATTTGATTTTCAATAATTTGTATACTATGTAATTACTATACATTGATCCCAAATTTTATGAAAGAAATGATTCCTTATCTTCTTTACAGGATTGTAAATCTCTCACCATAGGTAGTTCTTGT
>JAAAKQ030030379.1:0-11931 GCA_010016005.3 Zanna intricata
GAACCTAAGATTATTTCGCATCTTGTACACGATATTTTTCACAATGACTTCTACAACCCTACGTACTTGCACAAAGCTTTTGATACACAGGAACTGATTGCAGTGGGTAGGGCACATTCTTGCAAAACAATAACAAATGCCACAGTACGCTTCTGACAATGTAAACAAAAATAAAGACAATAAACCAGCTGATGTAGAGAGTGAACCTATCATTATTTTGTCACTGTATAAAGACCCAATTTATTGCAACTAACAGGAAGAACATCATTCAATCAACAGAGAATACTATTATGAAATAATAGAAAATAAGGTGAAACCTGCAATAAGGAGGAAATGTACTAGTTCTGTCTCAAAAGGTGTAATTTTTCTGCATGATAACACCAATAACCCTCCCTCATACAGCTCAAAAGACACAGGAATCTATTAAAAGTTGGACTGGAAGATATTACCACCTCCATCTTATAATCCTGCTATCACATAATCAGATTTTTTTTGGTTGGTCCTCTCAAATAGTTTTTACTTGGCACCAAGTTTGCCAATCAACAGTTAAAGAACACGATACAAGAATGGTTATACACAAGGTAAACAATTCTTTGCTACTGGAATAACAAAATCTACAGAGGAGGCAATTGCCTAAATATAGCCAGAGATTATGAAAAGTAATAAGAGATTGAAAAGTAATATTAGCTTCATTGTTATTCATATAAATAATAATTTTTTTATTCATTTGTTTGTATTTACTAAATAACCCCAGTACTTTATTTTATTCCTAAAAGCTTCTTGATTTTATAAGGACCACCATTAAGATGTTTGATTCCAGTTAATAACCCAATCTTGGTCTGGAAATTCAACAATTTGTTACAAGCTGCTGGAATGCTTATAATATCAATTAAAGAAGAAGCTGTCTATGGATCCTCAACCAAAAAGGCTTCACTAAATATCTAGATGTCTCCAGATATCATAGGAATCAATAAATTTACAAGAATAATCAAAAATATTTTTAACAGATATGACTACGTTTTTCCAATGCCAATATTTCAATCAATTTTATAGAATCACTTCCACACTACATCAGTAAAAAGGATCTTTAGATAAAAAAAGCAGTCAAGAGTTCAGGATTCAGGTAGTTCATGGACTAAAGTGTGTTTACAACATAAAATGATATAAATCAATAAATTTTAGGTATTGGAAAATTAAATGAAGAGAGTCACAGTAAAAATTGAACTTTATTTACCTAGAGTAACAAAACAATTCACCATCATATTAAATGAAACATATCCCTCTACATAAAACTCTATCTTTTGTATAATTACTTTTACTCCAAATTACTATTTAACTAACAGTTGATCCTGTGATCTAAACAATAACAAATCCTCACCAGATTTTTATGCAGCATAAGCAGGTACTAAACATGATGTATGAATTTAAATTAAGGAAAAACCAGTTATGAAACAATGATATTAGAAGAAGCTAAGATAAAACAAAACTAAAAATAAAAACATGTGGTCCTTTCCACCATTTAGATTATTTTTAACTGCAGTTAATTTCTAAATTTACAAATTTAATTTAAATTTTAAAAATGTATAATAAATAAATTTACATTAATTATAATCTTTAAAAACGAAAAAAAATCTTTAACAAATAAAATAGTTCAAATTAATATTTTATGAATATATAAATTAAGCCGAAGTTGAACCAACATGAACCATCACAACACTTAAGTTGAGGATTACAAATATATCTGTTAAGGTTTTTGTTTATAACACTGTACAGTTTAAACTAGTACAGTTTATTAAAGTCCTAAATCAATGAGCAATGCAATGCTTCCAATCTACCTTGAATGTTCTAAATCGCAAATAGCTAGTAAATCCTGTACGTGCGTGTGTTTGTTTGTGTGTGTAATTTTAGGAAATTCTCAAACCTCAGGTAAAGAGTATTCCAATCTGCTTTACTGTACACTGAAAAAGGGCTAAACATGAACTGAAAAAAGATTCGGTCTGTTGCTTTCCTCAATAAACATCTGAATCCACTGCTGCCATTAATAAAGCTAAAGTATTTTATAAAACGATTAATTTAAATAAATTTCTATATTCACTTATAAATTAAACACATTTTAAGTTGTACAGTGTTCAGAGCCAGCTTGAGGCATCTGTGATGTGTGCAGCCACACATGAGAACATTTTGGGAAAGGTACAAAAAATGGAAAAAACAAACAACTAAGCTAATTAATTTTTTTTAGGGCAAATTCATAAACATTTATAATTAAAATATTATAAATTTTATTTGTTTTAAAATATTGCTTGAAAGTACAGCAAAAAAAAACACATTTTAAAGGCATGGTTTATGACTCCAAGCATCCACCATTTTGACTGGACTGAACAGTGTACAATAGTAAGTCACAGACAACTGTCTATCATACTTCACACTTTGGCTGCCTGCTCCCCCTCTCACTCCCCACTACTCTTGTACATTGCCAGTAGTAACAAGTCATTTATTTTTGCTTTGACAATCACCTATAGTGATCAGTTTGTCACTAAATTATTCTATTTGCGCATCAATAATTACTTATGTGTGTATAGACTTCTGAAATCTGTTTTATAATTTTTAATGTCCAAGCACATGCTTTCAAGTTCTGAAGTAGTGTAGTGTTTAGTATCGTACTTATTTCGTTCCACTTCTTTTATTTAAATGAGACTTTAAGTATATACAATAGAAAAAAGGTTTTATAAAATATATGTCTGTTGGGTTAGCTGTTTATTGCTCTTCACAATAATTTACAGACTTACAGGGCTTGCACCCTGTACATACCTTTCGAGTTTTTACAGGTCCATAGCATACTAATAAAAATATTTTTAAAATTGAATTAAAATGTTTTCCAATCTCTCTGAATGACAAAACTGAAAGCAAAAAGCTAACTAAAGCCTTAAAAGATGCAAAAGCCAATGCTTAATTACTTCATAAATACTTAACAAAACCAAATTCTAACACAGAAAATGATGATAAGAATGATGTAACTGAACTTCAACATAGTAATGAACACTCTGACGAACAACCAGATGCACAAATATTCCAGGTAACATTAATACCGATGAAAATACAAAAATACTAATTTTGGTCCTGTAACTCACTCAATGCAAGAAAGTCATGACTCTAGTTCGGACGTAAAATTTCATTAAAAGATCCTGCTACTTGGTCTTCACTTCTTAATGCAAGTGTTTGTGATTGTAATATCATTCTACGACCTCCATATCTAGAGATCTATCCCAGAGATAGAAAAAAAAAAATCATTTTCTAACGTATTTTACTACAGCCCGATTTCAAACTATGTAAAAGTTAAGAGACATTGCCTAGTTTATTCTCTACAAAACAATAGTGTTCACGGTTTTTGTTGCAAGATATTTAGTACCTCACATTCCAGCAAAAAAATATTAGAACAAAATGGAAATTGTGATGGAGGCACACTGGATCTATTCTGTCACATCATGAAACTTCTCTTAATCACTTTAAGATACTATGAAAAGTGGGTGGAGGTGGGAATAAGATTTAGCATAGGTAAAACATTTGATGACAAAAACCAGTAAGTTATTGCTCAAGAAAAAGAACAATGGAAAATGTTCTTAAATGACTTCTTGCTATAACACAATTACTTATCCAGCACTAAACGATAGCTATCTGAGGAACACATGAAACATTTTTAAAAAGGATAATGGAAATTCTCTTGGATTTGATGAATTGACTGTCCACTTCAATGCTTTTATGAAAGAACATATTTTTAGAGTATTGTCAAATGAAAAACAAAGATGTGCAAAATATTTGAGTAAAAACATCCAAAACAAACTGTTGACTTTGATGGGAGATAAATTACTAGAAGAAATACTAAGCAGAATTAAAGAAGCCAGACAATATACGTTAAATCTCAACTGCACACTTAGTGTAAGTAGAAAAGAATGGCTCTTTATTATTTTGAGATATACATATGAGAAAGAGAACAAAGTTGAAACTTGTAAAGTTTTGTACATTTTATTGAAATAACACTCACCACAGAAAATGAAATGACAGAAACAATCCTGAAAAAATTGCAGGAATACAAACTTGACATTTCAAGATGCAGAGGCCAGAAGAATGATAACGAGACAAATATAAAAGGCAAACACTTTCTTTTATTAATTCTTTCACATGATTTAATGAAATCATTAATAAAGCTCACACAAGCCTTATGAGGTAGTACTACAGCTTAATAATACAAATTAATTACAGTTGCTTTAGATTTTAATATAAAATTTGTTTATGTTGCTTTAAGGGTTCTCCTGACATTACCAATGTCTGAGGGTTCTGCAGAAAGAGGATTTTTGAAGTTGAAATTAAAAAAGACTTATTTTACATTAATTCTATCACAAGAGACTCAACATCCTTGCAATACTAACTATTGAAAATATTATCACTATAGTTTCAGTATCACTAGATTACGAAGACATTATTACTGTTTTCTGCTACTAAAGCAAGAAAGATTCAAATGTAAAAGATATTTTCATACACTTTGTGTAATGTAAAATGTTTGACTTCATTCAAGAGGAGACAAAAGAAAAATTTAAAAAAGGTAAAATTACTCTAGATATAATAGTGATTTTTATTACATACCTACTCTATTATCATATTTCTTTCCTAATTTCACAGAATATTAATGTAATACTTCTGTCATATTCACGGGTTTTTAGTGCATTTCCAAGGCCTACTTTTTATTGTAATTGCTCTCTCCAATTCTTCTCTTTTTCTACTTTTTTAGGTCTGCCATTTTCTATGATAACTGTAATTATTGCTCTTCCTACCCTAAATTAACACCAACCAAGCCTAAATAGATCTGATCCTATTTTTAAAAGTATTTGTATGAGTATTTTATTTTCTGCATATTCAAATCATTTTACAAAATATTTACTGTTTATAAGAATAAAAACAGATTTTTAGCTTGAGATATTGGCAGTTTTACTTCCTACCCTGAAAAAATTAATAACTTTAGAAAGGTTTAAAGCGATTTCTTTGTTTTTTTATGACATAATTTGTATTATAAATTAATTTTACAGTTGGAGTACAGAAAATTTTCAATAAAATTTAGTGATGATTTAATGAGTTACAGTAGATCTATTGAAAAAATCAATAGCAAGTACTAAATATTAGAATTTTTTTTTATATAAATACATAAAAAAAAATATAAAACTATATTTTTAAGTCAAGTTAAACAGAACCCTCCCCTATTTGGCTTGGACGGTTTTCTATAGTCCTTCCCAATTGTGAAGGGCACCAAGTCTTGCACAGTCTTGCTCTTAGGCTGGCTGATTCTGACAGTGTTCAAATACATATTACTCAAGATCTTTGGAGTCTTTTTCATATACTAATCAGTTTATTTTTTATTTTTTTATAAATATTCAGTGCTGCACTAATAACATCAATAACAATAAAAAAAAAAAAAAATAATGAATTTCCTTCTTTCTCACAAAATGCTAATCTTTTCATTTATAAAGAACACAGTGCCGCACTGTATTTGACCCAATATCTATTTATGATGCAGTATCATAATACCATCAATAGTGTAGGATCCTGGTAAAAGAAGATAAACCTTTGTAACGCAATAGATTTATAATAAGGAAAACGTTCCAAGAGGCTGTATTTAAGTTAACTGAAAAATGTGATATAAGGTAAAGCGCCAACGGCCAAAGCCATGTTTCATAAAATAATTCTCATAGATTACCAAAGTTAAACATCGGGTGCAGTTTCCCTATATCTGTTTGAATTTATGACCATAGTAGTTCATATCCCATTAAGTAAATAAATTAGATAATAATACGTAGTTATCTATACCAGTGCGTCCTAAGCGAGCAGTCTTTTTCTTTTTGTACACAAACTATTATCAACCTACTAAACACTTTTCATAATATTAATTAAAAGTTTCATTTTAATTAAAACTTTTATTTTACATTAGAATAACAGATTTTGTCCTCTTGAGGATAAAATAATATAATTTCAACCTTATTTGTCTGTTTTCCATTTTTCATTTCACTCAAAATAGATTAAAAAATATTTAGTGAAAAAATCCACATGACAATTATGAAAGAAATTGCTTTCTATATTTAAAAAAAAAATCTCAATATTACGTAAAAAATAATGTTTTAATTAAAACGGAATTGTAAAATCAGCAAATATATATATATATATATAAATGCATATTTGATAATGAAGATGACACCATTCACACATTTATAGATAATTTACAAAAGATTTTAGTTGATCTTATTTTTATTCATTATATTGTGTACAACAGACATACATCTTTTATTAATCCCCTTTTTTTTAGGAAGAGGATGAGACGTTACAAAATGTCCCTACCAGGAATTAACCTAGGGAGTGCCAACAAAATCTTTTCTAATGCTGATTTAATTCTAGACATTCCATCACACAAAACAATGTTACAGAATAAGGAACAGTATTTAAGCTCATTTTATTCCTGTGAAAGATAAAAGTGGTTCATTAAAAGAAGACTTTACAAGTATTATTCAAATAAAAAAAAAAATTACAATAAAAATAGTGAGAAAATGCAATCTGATATAAACTAATGAAAGAAACATGGGTTAAATGCATCTAATCAGAGTGAAAATATTAATAACAATATAATATGCATTACTTTAAATGCTTCTAAAATGTAAAAAAAAAAAAAAAACAGCAATTAGTTAACATTATAAATAACTTTAAGATAAAATTTGATATGTATAAAAAATTACTGTTATTATCATTTCTGGAGTTAATTTTATTTAAAAAAAAAAATTCTAAAATAATATAACATAAATAAATAACATATTGAACCAACAGTGCAACAGAATCAAACATGGAAATAATTCTTCTAAAGGAATTCCATTTCTCTTTCTATGCCAACAAATTTCAGCTGTTCAGTTGGACCATATCTGAAACAAACAATAAACATGTAAAGTGAGTAAAAAAAATCATATTAAAAAATCCAAATAATTAACTCCAAATTAAAAAAAGTTACATACTATACTTTAGTACTGTCATTAAATTAATTACAAAAATAAATTAACCAGATGTGATGAGAGTATTAATTATTCATACATTAATTCATTCCTCACTAGATTCCTGATTAACAATTACCCAACTGTAACTCATCTCGGTACGTGTACTCAAATTAGTATATAAATAAACCACATATTAAATCTCCAATTATATATTTATTCTTTTAACGCTATAAGGATGCCTACTTTTTCCATTAAGTAAAACGTATTTTCTGAGCTTACTGCAGATATAATTAACATAGCTAAAAAGAGTAATATTTACAACATATTACTCTGAATTCATTAAATATGCAAATATATTTCCTAGAATTATACCATAATTTCAAGACATATGGCAAATATTTAATTAAAAAATATCTGATCCTGCCTGATCTGATCTTGAAATGTATCTGTGAAAGTTTTCCCATTTCATGCAGAATTTTACATTGCATCATTGCTCCTGAAAATCACAATTACAAAAATCTCTACTAACACTTAAAAATGTATTGCACTCAAAAAATAATAACACAAAAACTAAACAAGAGATCAACAACCCCAGAATATGTTATTACAAAGAAAGATGAGTAGAACACAACGCTGCCAACCGCATGTCACTAAATATCTCTGTTGGCATGTAATTAAAAATAATTGGTTATGTTCTATTCTAAACAGACACTGTACAGTACAAAATTGTTTTTATGTTCAAAGCTCTCTATTAACTATGAGAAGAAATCTGTAATTTTCTTTTGTTTCATGTTACTTTTGCATTTGTCAACTGCATAATCCTGCCGTATTTTAAGATTCAGAACATTGAATGGAGTTGAGTTCGGCTGGTGTTCAATACATCACAGAGTCATTTGTGATGCATCTTTACTATTTACATGAGAAATTTTTTGTCATAATCAATGGATTCATTCTCACCTTCATCTTGTTCTTCAACATTCATCATTGTAGCAATAGTAACTTCTTCACTGTCCCATTTCTTTGTCCATATTTCATCTTCATTAAACTAGTCAATTACATCTTGTTCGTCAGCAACTTTATGCCCTTGTATTTATCATACTAATAACTAGAGTTCATCTTCTTCAGTGCTCGATGTAACATCATCTGTGACTACTAAAGGCTAAATTTTTCACACAGATCTTTTCAGTGTAATTTCAAATATTTCATTCCATATACCTGCTATCATGTAAACATCCTTGATGTTAATTTGTTTCAAAGCTTTTAATCTACAAAAATTATTGTCATCAGACCATTCCAGAACTGAAGTTACAAAACTTTTTTTGTACAGATTTTTCATTGAGACTGTAACTCCTTGATTCATTGATTGTAATGAACTTGTAACATTTGCTGGCAGGAATGTGGCATTAATTTGATCCATGTTCAATAGGTACATTGTCTAATAGAAAGCAAATTGCCTTTTTTTAAAAGGTTTTTTTTTTATTTTAGAAATATTTTCACTTTTGGAACAAATGCAGTACCAGTATTGAAATATCAGTCTATCAGCAGTCTTGAAATAAAAAGGAATCCATTCAGGTAGATTTTTGTGCAAAATAAACAGGTAACAATGACAAATTTATATTTTTAAAAGCCCTTGGTTCTGCAGATTTTCCTAAAATGAAAGGTGGTAACCTACATGATCTCAAAGCATTTGAAGCAAATGTAACAGTAATTTTGTCTTTAGATAATTTATACTTGATGCATTTAGTTCGGTTTGTCAAGCAAATGTCTTATGCAGAAGCATTCTGTAATTTAGAATCTATTTCATCTATATTATAAATCTAGGCAGCCATCAAGTTTTCATTAGTTATATTTATTAACCAATATGAAAAATTGGTAGCAGCCAACTAATCAGCAAATAATCTTTCTCTACAAATTGATTAAATTTGATAATTGTGTGGTTTTTTCAATTTTTTTAAACCATCCCTCACCAGCAATTCACATCACCATTAAGCAACCAATTTAAATTTGAAGCTTTTTTTTTAATTATTCAGTCACTTCAAGGCAAGTTTTTATGTCTTCATTAAATAAACCATAACCGTAAAGCATTATTCGAAGTCTCAAGGTTTGGTTTCTACAATGTTCAGCAACTTGATTAAAGCAGTGTTTCATTTGATACATTGAAACCAAAATCCTTCATCACAATTTTATTTCTCTTCCAGTCCTTTATTGTAGTTTCCCTGATCCCAAAGTCAAGGAAAATTTTTTTAACAGACTCCCACATTTTTAAACATTCAAAAACTTGCAAGTTTTTCCCAACAACAGTTTTTCTCAATTACAACACATTTCCTTTAATTGTTAATATTTATTTTTCAAAGTATACAATTTGATTTAAATTAAGTTAACTGTAAATTATTACAATGAAACAAAGAAAATGTTTCAATTTAAATAATATATAAACTGAAAGCACACAACTGAACTACACATATTTATAAGAAAACTAAATGAAAGATGGTAATTGCTTATTACAGTTATGGTATAATCTATGCAATGATTATATTAACAGGGATTTACAGGATGTGACTAATTTCTTAAGATAGATAATGTCTGTTACAATTTGTTTCCTTCATCTAAATGCTTGAATTTGTAAATTACAAAAGTAACTACTTAGTGCTATTATTGCAGATAATCATATTTTGTTTCAGATAAAATATTATGCATGTACATACAGTACATAATTATGCTACAGATTTTATTTATACAAATATACAAAAACAAAATACACTCTCTTGAAAAATATCAATTAAAAGATCAGTTAAGAGAGAGGCCACTGCCCCTGTATTTCAGGTAACAGTATATCTTTTAAAATGTTGCTGCACTATAATGCTAATTTAAAGAGGTTCAACCTAACCAGTTTTTTTCATATAAGCAAAATCATAATACATTACCTCAAATTATCAATCGAGATTAGAAATAAAAATACTTTACCAATTGTATAGAGAAATGTGAGAAAATAAATAAGGAAAAGAGAAAGAAACAATTTAAAAATCTAAGTATATTCAGTGATTTTCATTAAATAGAAAGTTCAAAAGTAAAAACAACTAAAACCAAAAAGAAAATTTAGCAAGTATTGTAATAAACCCAAACCAACCAAAGAGAAGACAACACTAAACACTTGTATTATATAAAATCTAGTAGGATTTAAACAAAAATCTAAAAGCTCATAAACAAAAAGAGACCATAAAAAACACAAGAAAATAAGGTTTAAGGTCAAGTAAAAAAAAAAAAAACTCCAAGGCCCAAAAAACTCATTAAGTGGAAAAAAAGGATTCAAGAGCGTAAAAAACACTAAAACCAAAAACATATAACATATTGTTTTTGTTTTAACAAAAACAACCAGAAACAAACCAAATAAAAAATAAATGTAAAAAAAAGGAGGAAAAGACCAAAAAGAAGACAACATTTAACACTACAACACCTAATTAGGAATGACTAATTAAATAAAGGTTAAGATAATTAAGTAAAAGAAATTGGGTGGGTAGGTTTAAGTATGTTGGGGAAGGGAGAACCCACTCTAATAATTTTCTGGAATTTTTTTAGGGAAATTTATAAAACTGAAATTTTATGTAAAAAATAAAAGAGGTTATAATTTTAATTATGTAAAACTTTTTTATAAGTTTAAATAAATATTTCTTTGGTTAAATTTCAAAAATGACTTTTTTCTGATTTTTAATATTACTTTACATAAGAATTATATAATTTTGCAGTCAAAGTGAAATTTCTAACAACTAGACTATTATTTTTAAGTAAATGGATTTTTAGTAAATGTATTAATATGGTTTGAGGATAAACTAACAAACTGACTGTGAACACTACAGTAGATGTCTCATTAAACTAAATTACAAATGATTTATGACTCACTTGTGACATGTATATAATATATTAAATTAGTTGTGTGAAACTCAAAATGAGACACAAATTACTCCTAAAAAGGAGATGCAGCCTTTCTTGAAACTAATATTAACATTTTTGTAGGCTTCTGTGGAGAGATTTCATCCAAATAGTTTTGGGTTATAATACCGATCAGGCATGGCATTTTTTATTTATTAAAAAAATTCTATTCTTTATATTTAAATACACTCTATAAATCTAGATAACTATACTAGGATAGATCTATATATCAAGCTTTCAAGGAAAGATTTATGTTAAATGGCCATGTCAATATTGAAGCAATGATATTCCCAGATGGATGATAGAGGGTCACTCATATTACCCTGAAAAAGTAAAGTTTTAGGTAGGAATCACTGGTAATCATAAAGTACAGCCTATCGTTTTAGAGGAAATCTTATAGGAAATAACTGCTGCAACTTATTAGCTAATAGATTTTACCGAATATTAAGGGAAATTTAGACAACAATTAGATAACTTATGGTTTCACCAAGATGGAGTGCCACCTTACTATTATAATTTAGATTTTAAATGAAAAATTTCTACATCATTGGATAGGTCATACAGGAGCTATTTCCATTTTTACAACTTTGATTGCTCATAACTCAAAAAGGAAGACATTTATTGAGAAAATTTTTGCCATAGTTTTTCTCATAAAATCTTACATTAACATCATGAATTACATGTCCATCTTCCTACTTAAAAAATGTTTGATTCAATAAGCAAGATCCAAGAAGGAAAAAAATTTCTAACAACCATGACGAACATGAGAAAAAATTTCTAACAACCATGAGAGTAATAATTTTGTAACTATATAGATCCATGCGTTTCTACCTCCTAGTATCTCTCAGTTCTGAAATATGAAGGCTTTTCCATACTTTAATATCACCCTGTAAGTATTAATAATAATAATAATTTGTTTAACAAGACTCTAAGCCTTGAGGAGCCATCCATAGTCTGATTTATTCTACAAAACATTCCTTTAAAA
>JAAAKQ030030390.1:0-17242 GCA_010016005.3 Zanna intricata
CTGTGGCCGTATAGGTCCTTCTGACCTACGCCCTCAACAACTACTGAAAGAGCTGCTGCCCTCTTTCAGGAATCATTCCTCTTAGTCTGACTCTCAACAGTACCTCTCCGACATGGTTGCACCTTCGTTCCAGCTACTCTGTATCACTGAGTACGCAAGCCCCCCCACCATCGGCAAGGTCTCATGATTCGTAGAGGGAGGAAATTTGATTATGAGTAGAATATGTGTAAACTGGTAAGAATTTTGTATTGCTTTTCCTTAATAGAATATTAAGATATGAAATCTGAAATACTCTTTATTATATATGTGATCCTTAAGTCATTTTTTTATTTGATTTATTTTAATTTCATTTCTAAACAAAAGAAGATGATATATATATATATTAGTTTAGATCTACAGAAGAGATTAGGAAAACATCTTAAGTATGTAATTGCAAAATATATATTCTATTATAAATATGATTAGTTCTTTCATGTAATTTTCTGAAAACTGCAAAAAAAATCAGTATAATAAAATATCCACATAATGGCATATTGCAAACAATAAAGAACACAATCAAAAAATTATATAAAAACAGAAAATAAATAAAAATTGTAGATACACAGCCACCAAGTCATAACAAAATTACCTACATTTTCAAGAGAATTTATTGTCTTGCCTTCAAAATAAAACTAAAAATAAAGCAGTAACTCTAAAGTACATAAATTAAACTGCAGTCATTGCACTTAAATATTAAACTGGGTCCACATTCAATTACAGATGCAAGGAACACATTCAGGCAAATATGTACCAACAAAATCAACATCTGCATATTGTTTCACAAAAATAAGATACAAATTCAAATATATTAATTGCAATATACAAATTCTAGACATAGCATATGAAAATCAAGATGTCAGAATGATTTTAACAATGTTAAATTTATAAAAAAAATAAATTTTACAAAAAAAAAAAAATTACATAAAAGATCATAAATATATAAATACATACCTTAAAAAAAGTTCATAAAAAATTTTTAAAGCTAAATGAATATTTTGATTTCAAAATAATCATCAGTAAATACTGAAGAATAAGTGAAACTAGTACTGATTCATGCATTTAAAAAAAAAAAGTAAGACAATTGCAATTGTGAACAGATTATACAATATAGGATAAATAAAAAATGGACTGAAAAATAATGATTGTTATTTACAAAATCAATTTTTAATAGCTATCATTATCATTTTTATAATATATATTATCCATTTTTCCTTTATCTACATTATTGTGAATTTGTTTACTTTTACTATTTCTACAGATTCTACTATTTATTACTTTACAAACAAAATTGCCATGTATAGATTTCTGGACTTAATAATGTTTAAGCAACATTTTTTTGGATTTCAAAACATAAACTCTCGCAAAATAATTCTCTTGGTAATGTTCAGATTCCAAACAGGTATATGTGACTGAATAGCTGGATTGACTACAAAATCTGTGCCATAAATAGTAGAGATGTTAAAACAACTTAGGAGACATGCGTATTGTGTTCCACCAATCTACAGAACCCCTGTAACTTTGTAACACAATAATGATCAGTCAGACACATCTTGTGCAACAACCATGACTCTTCTGAAGTCTAATTTAACCTATTCCACACCCCCGTTGCTCACTAGATTTTGCACCCAGGTATTCTAACTTCTTTTAGCTTAATTAAAGATCGCCCACTGGGCTGGCCTAGTGGATAACGCAATATCACAAATCAGCTAATTTCAAAGTCGAGAGTTCTAAGGTTCAAATCCTAGTAAAGGTAGTTACTTTTATATGGATTTGAATACTAGATCGTGGATGTCGGTGTTCTTTGGTGGTTGGGTTTCAATTAACCACACTTCTCAGGAGTGGTCGACCAGAGATTGTACAAGAAAAAGACTTAATTCACATTCATACATATCCTCATTTATCCTCTGATGTAATACCTTAAGTAGTTCCGGAGGCTAAACAGAAAAAAAAAGCTAAATTAAAGAGAAATATTAAGGGTACTCACTCACCACAGATTATGATCTGAAGGATACTGTGAGGTCATGGATCAAGGAAAGACCAGCAACATTCTTCATTGACTTATGAGAAAACTAGTTCATTGTTGGGATAAATGTATAACTGTAAATGGTGACTTCTGTGAAAAATAAAAGATTTTAAAGGAAAAAAGTTTATATTTATGCTAGATTTATTTCATTTGTCAGTTATGAATGACTGTACATTAAATTTCAGCCATTTTTTGTACATGTTACTTCAACATGGGCAGATATCTATATGAATTTCAATTAACTACACTTCTCAGTAGTAGTCGACCTGAGATTGTATAAGGCTACACTTCATTCACATTTATCCTCTTAAGTAATACCTTACGGTAGTTCTGGAGGCTAAACATATAAAAGATAGATATCTATATGTAACTAATAACATCGTGTAAACGATTGTGATTAAATGTATATACAGGAAAAACCAATAGGTTGTTCATTAAAACCATTTCAGAGTACTATAATAATTACAAAAAAAGGAAATATTAAATTTTCAATTGTATTTGAACACCTATTGAAAAATAAAATTATTTACATCAATAAAAAATTTTTAATTTTAGATATAAATAATACAGTAATTGATATTATAGAAAAATATTGTATTAGCTAATATATAGTTATTAATGAAAAAATGTACGATAATATAATGTTTAAATTGGTACATAAATTATAATTTGATAATAATATTCATTATATTACCAAGATGAAAATTAATTTTAAATGATACTAGTACAATTGTACTTACCTAAAAAAAAAAAAAAAAAAATGAACTATATTTTAATTCATAATTATGAGTATCTTATAAAAATTGTCTGAGGGAGTTAAATAATTGTTTTAAAAATAATTTGTGTGATACAGTAGTGGTATATGTTTGAAAAAAAAATTATACATTAGAGAAGGTTTTCAGTATATTTTGGATATGATGACATCTACAAAGATGAGTTCTGTTCAAATTCTCCAATGAAACAAGCTGGAATTTTCTCCGTGTCAGGAATGTGATGTTAAAAGAAATTGATATTATGATCCCCTAGCAGCGCATGGGTACATAACATATATATATATTAATAAAACAATATTACTTTTTAGTTCACATTATTATATTTAATTATGAATTATTTACAACAATACCAGTTAATAAATACCCACTGTTACCGCTCATTAAAACATCAGGATGAGTTCTATTAGGCAAAACTTGATAAGTTCTTAACCAAGTTTCTGTAAGTCTTAAATTAATAAGATCATGTCTTAATTTTAATTCTACATATAACTGTGAAAGAGGTTCACGATATAAACAAAACACAACAAAAGGTCTTGATGGTTCAATAAATGATAATAGTTTTAATAACACATTTGATGGATACTCTTTACAAACAATAATTAAACCATCATTATTTTTCAAATTTAACATGTTCATAGCTTCTTCTGCATCTAATTCCCAACGAGGTTTTTTTGCTGGACTACAATCTTCATCACTGCATAAATCATTCTTTCGTTTATTATTTTTACTATCAATAATATCACTTTTATCTGAAAAAGTGTTTTTACACTTAATCTCAACTTTATACATACCTTCTGAGGATGTCTGGGTGATTTCTCTAGATTCTTTTTCTCCATTTAAACTTGTTATTTCAATATTTTCATTTTTAATAACGTCCATTTCTTTTGTATTTTCTTCCTTATTATTAACAACTTCTTTGAGCGTATTTTGATAATTTGAATTGTTACAGTCTGATTTTTCAATTAATGTAGTTAATTGAATGCATTTCATCTGATTAAGTTTATGACTACAGTTCATAGCAAGAATTGCATGCTTCTGAGGATGTTTTCCTGAAGTTACATAAATTAATTTACCATTCCCAGATAAATAATTTAAAATAGATGCAGCAACTAAGCCTTGTGATCCATTTTCATAAAGAATGTATTTACCATCTGGCTGTAAATTAACAGCAGTCAAAATCTGTGATAGACTATCAGTTCTAAGTCCTAATATTTTTGTAGGCTCTTTTGAATAAAATAATTCTGATAATATCCTTATGCTAGGTTTCTTAATTGTTAAGTACTCAAAATATTTTGTTCCTTTTTTCTTTAAATATTTTTCTTGTGAATATTCTGTTTTTGTATGAAATGTTTTACTATTTTCCACCAGGCATCCTACAATCTCATTCGAAGATAAACCACTATCCCTTAATTCAATGATTTTTTCTGTCGATAACAGCTGCGAGTTACCGTCGTCCCAGATGTTACGATTATCTATCCCGCTAGACTTACTTTTTAAAAATTCGTTACATTCATTAATTTCGCTGTGACTGCAACGATTTAACTTAAATTCAAGTTTAGCAGTTGTTGGTATCATTTTAAATGTTGACCAGAAAGGATAACCAATTATACCACTTAAGTTAACCTTATCCTTACCCAAGAAAATAACAGAATTTTCTGTTAGTAGATGTAGTTTGCTGAATTTCTTTCTATTAATTACGATATATTTACCAACAGATATAAGATTATCATTAGAAACACTATCTTCAGTCATATTAGAAAGCAGCTGGTGAACTCTCACTATAAATAATTATATATTTAAAAACAGTTTTAACTATGATCACACTAATATTAACATAACCTGTAAAAGTTTTAGTAAACGTGATAGAGTTTCTACCAACCCCTTGAATAGCATTTTAAACTGATTATAACGACATGCAAAATTTTAACTTAAAGTAAAAAAAAAAAAAAGTTAAGACGACTAATATGAGTATTTCCAATTTCTATTCTATTTTGCAAGCCGTTTTATTTAATTTCTGAAGATAGAAAGGGGACATTAAACAATTTTCCAACTTTACTCATTATTAACGAATAAAATTATTTGTTTAAATACACGTATTAACGGGATTTAGACTTATTGTGTAAGTAATGTCCTGGCTGATCTATCGTAAATCCGATTCGTTTATTTTTTTTCATTCAAATGAACGTGGGTAAATAAACAGATAAAATTCCAATTTATATAAAGAATTAAATTTTAATTTTTTTCCTTTGATAATAAAGTCATTAGCACTTTCCAAAGTATCTATCTTACTATCAAATAACGGATAATACATTTTTTTTTTTTATAATTTTTGTTAATAATCGTTGTTGGTATACATAGTTATGAATTTGTTACATATGTTCTTTTGATTACGTTTAGTTGGGTTATGCTTGTACGAAATGTTTTGGTAGAGTTGCTTGTAAATGTTTAGTCGTATACGTAATGAAAGTTTGAATTATTTCACTTTATTCCAATTCCACTGCGTTACAGTGGAAGTAGTGCATGATTTTTCTTGAAGGAAATTTATATGAGTTATCGTTCTCATCATGATTCATAGTTTATTCATTATAAATTCATCGGGGTGAGTTATGTTAAACAACTTGTTTCTATTATATCCTTTTCTCTGTATTTACTATTAAATTACCATAATAACAAATATTTTAAGTCCATTATCACTATTTGCAAGAAATTAGAATTTGTTCCTGGTTCTGGTTTTTACTTTTGTTCATTACCAGTTACAGTAGAGGTAGTTATCTTTAGATCACTCAAGAATACAACAGAATTCATGGTTGTACTATTAATTATATTATACTGTTGACAATCAGTCATGATTGTACATTAATTTTAATTTTAGACTTATTGTAATATTTTTAACTCCTGATGATGGTTTAAAAACTTAGAAAATCATTAAGTTTCATTAATTATCTTTGATAAACTGATACTGGCAGCTACTGTTTTAGCTGCCGAAAAGCTTTTCAGGTCTATTAAAAAAAAATTGGTTTGTGTAATATTGTTTGATTTGCTGTAAAATTAGTTTTTCCACAATTAAATTTATTTGTAAATTTGATTTGTAAAAAGGATCTATTTAAAATGAAATTAAATACTAGTTGACCAATGCTCATAATTTTTTTCTATTAGCTATTACTATATCGAAATGAAAATATTCACAACTTTTGTCACAATTAAATAATAATTGCATGGAAGCTGCTGTTTATTCCGAAATTAATCTAATAGGTCTGTGCCTCTTATGAAAAGTGAACTAGTTCTTTCCCTCAATGTAAAATTAGCTATGCAAGATGTTATGCAGAGAGCTATTTTTGATTTACTACATCTAAAGCTATATCCAATATTTCATAGTTTTTTGTTGGCAGTTGTTTACTCAAGTAAATATTAATAGAGAATCTCAGCCTACAAAGTAAAAGCTAACAATCAAAGCTTTCAAACAACTTTAAAGGTGTTTGAAAGCTGTCATGTGTAAGCCTTGAACCTATGTTATGAATTACAAAAAAAAGTGTTTACATTGAATAATTTAATTGTTGAACATACTTTTCAAGTTTATATAAAAAATGTTACTTTTATTTAATATATTCCAAGTGACTTTATTTAATCACTTATTTATTGACCTTATGTAATAGATTCCCCCCCCATCAAGTGCTAACAGCCTTCACCATGGCTGAAGTGCTGACAGAGGGTCAGTTTAGTTGCCCTTGAGAAATCATCCCTAAAGGTGGATGAAGTAATGGATGGACCAGCTTGAGATTATGGAAAATAGTGGGTTACCACCACAGGTCCTGAAGATCCCTCAGGATTCACTTGAAGAAACATGGCAATGACACTTCATGAAAATAAAGAAGTGAACTGAAGAAGTGTGCTATTATATATTAGAAGAAGTCATGGAAAAGGAAAAGAGGAATATTTGTTTTACTGTGATGGGTGATTGGATTACAGTGGTTGGAGAAGGAAAGGAAGAAGGTGTAGTTGGAAATTATGACATTGAGAGAGGAATGAGAGAAGAGATTGGTTAGTGAACTTTTATAAAGAACTCTTTATAGTGAGAAATACCTTCTTTGATACACCCGGGATCTGATGTTAACTTGGGACTATAACCTGATTGTGACAGAAGTACAGTTATACAGAAGTGTACTTATGGAATTGAAACGAATTACAAGAGGTAAGTGGTCACAAACTTTAATACAGAAGATTTCAAGGAGGAATCACAAGCTAAAGAATTAGAAGTATTCATGAGTATGAATTATCAGCAGAAAGTTTTACTGAAGACATAGATGAAAATGGATTATGATGAAAGAGAGTCCAAAAAGGGCTACTATATAGCTAATAGGGTTTAAAAAAAGTAAGAGAATATAGAAAGAGTGGGTTACTGAAGCCCTGATACAGAAGATGGAAGATAGAAGGAAATGGAAAAACCACACCGGTTATAAAGGGAGAAAAAGTTGTAAGAGATTAAATAATAAGGTAGGAGGGAAGTTTAGAAGACAAGAGAGAATTGGATGAGAAATAAATATGATAAAATAAAACATTTGGAGAGAGAAGGAGAATTTGATATGATTTGGAAAGAGTCATCATATCAAATGATATGATGTTTAAACAGATTGTTTTCAAAGAAAGGAAGTGCATTATGAAAGAAATAAAAAATAAAGATAGGAGAATAACCAGGGATTCTCGAGAATTTCTGTGAAGATGGAAAGAATACATAGAAGGGTTGTATGACTAGAACACCAACCAAATGAAGTTAGCTTAGAGGAAGAAGCAAGTGTGTGTCAAGAAGAAAAAAGGGTATGATATTCTGGAGGTGGCATTGGAAGAAACTTTGAAAGAAATAAATGGAAAATCCAGGGGCTTAATGAATTAGCGATAAAAATTCTACAAAATTTTGAAAATAAAGGAAGAAGGGAACTTGTTTATTTGTGTAATGGAAATGTCCAAGAGACTTTTTATTAATTATGATGATAACCAATTAAGAAGACAAAGAATGCAATCAATTGTGAGGAATTTAGGACTTTAAGTTTATTATCCCATGCAGCTGAAGTGCTTCTAGGGTTATGAACAGAAGGATATCCAACAGACTCTGAATCATTTGCTGAAGACCTTCAGAAGGGAAGGGCTCCCTTTTTTCTGTTAGCTTCTGGAACCACCATAAGGTATTACTTTGGAGGATGAATGAGGATGATATGCATGAATGTAAATGAAGTGTAGTCTTGTCCAGTCTCAGGTTGACTATTCTTAAGATGTGTGGTTAATTGAAACGTAACCACCAAACAACACTAGTATCCATGATTTAATATTCAAAACCATATAAAAGTAATGTCTTTACTAGGATTTGAACCGTAGAAATCTCGACTTCAAAATCAACTGATTCACGATGACAAGTTAACCACTAGACCAGCCCAATGGGCTAGAAGGAAAGGACTACACAAGATGTAATTGTATTAAAATGATGTAATTGTTTGAAAATTTACTGGTGCATTGAGAAAATAAGAGATTTGTATATAGTTTTTGTAGTTCCTGAAAAGGCTTTTGATCAAATATATTTGGATAAACTAATGACTAATCTAAAAAGTGAAGGTGTTGACTGGAACAAAAGAATGCTAATAAATAGTTTGTACCTTTGAACAAGAAGTGAAAGTATAAGTAATAAACGAATGACTTACTAGAAGAAGGCAAACTGGAAGGAGAATGCTGTCTTTCTCTGTTTAACAACATTACCTTGAGGAGATCATAGGAAAAAGTGCATGAAAGGAGGAGGGTGTGTTTTGATGGGAAAAGGATGGAATGTATCAGAGTTGCTGATGTTATGATATTTCTGGCAGAAAATATCAAGATATGGGAATGTTGGAGAACTTAAAGTGTGTTAAGACTTTGGTATGAAAATCAGTAGTAAGAAATTATATGTTTGGTGATTGGCAGGATAAGAAAAATTGTCAGTTGACCTAGAAGGAGAATAAATTGAACAGATTGAGTCCTTAAATATCTTGGGACCATTGTCTGTGATGATATGAGATACACAAAGAAAATAGAAACCATTGTTGTAATTGCAAAAGAACCTTTCAATTGCAAAAGAAGTTTGTTTGTTGTGTAGTAAACTTGATATATATTTGAGAAAAAGACTTGTCAAATGTTTTGTGGATTATAACATTATATGGGGTGAAGACATGAACTTTATGCAAGAAAGATGACAAAAAAAATTTGAAGCTTTTGAAATATGGATCTAGAGGAGGATAGGAGATATATAAGTGGATAGACAGAGTTAGTAATTATGAGAAGTTAGAAGAGAGTAGGAGAGAGTAGATCACTACTGCAGACTCGAAAAAGAAACTGGACTATGTGTTATGAAAATACCGTTAGTTAAAGGTTCTCTTAGAGGGTACAGTGATTGGTAAGAGAGGGAGATGGAGATGAAGACTGAAACTGTTCGATGATATTAAGGTAGAAAGAAATTATGTTCATACAAAAGAATATGAAAGTTGAAGGTAATAGACAGCTGATGCTGCATAAGGAACTGCTAATTAGCTGAACACAGGTGATGTTTGATTTGAATTAAAAAAATAGTGTTGACATAAAGTTATAAGCTACCATGTGTTATACTTTTACATTTGATGTAAGTGAGAAATTATTTGCTAAAGTGATCAATGATCTATAGAACTTGCCTAAAATTGCTTAAAATGTATCCCCTTATGTATTTATGATTTTATATAAGTGTTTTCTTAAATGAATTTATTTAATATTTGATAAATATTTAAAAATATATTGTAATTGTTAACTGTAGGACACATTAAAAAATTTGATATTCATTTGTTTATGGTTAGTAGAAAAAATTCAAAATGGTGGTCCATTGTTTTAAGATTGTTTGTAATTGATGAAAGATGTTTCAGATCTGATCACTTAAGATATACTGTTCTTATAGATGATACAATTTTTTCATTTGTATTTTCATTTTGTGAATATGTTTGTGCAGTATTCTGCACCTCATCATTTTTAGTGCAGTTTTAAATATTGTTGGTAAAGTTTAGTTATTACTGTATTGCATTATCATTGAAATGTTATTTGAAAACCTATAAATAAATGAATGGTTACCAGTCTGTGAGGTAATTATGATTTTGGTATTAGCAAGTTATTTTTTTATAGTAATTTGTAACTTCAGAGGCAAGTATTATAAGTTCTACATTAAGGGGAATAAAATCTTAGAATAACTGATAAAAGAGTGAATAGAGAGTTATATGATATTAATCTGTATGAGATCGAGTAAGTGATTTTTTACGACACCGCTTTTTTGCTGCCATATAAAATATTTTTATTAACTTTATAGTGTATGTATCCCTTCACTGTATTACTTCATTGTTTACATCTGGTCGAGACTAGCAATGAGTGCACTTTATAAATATATTGTTAATCTCCTGATACGATCAGGCATTAGCAGTAGAAAGAAACAAAAAGATAGCCAACAAATAAATAAAAAATTAAATGTGTGTTAAGTTGGTATTATTAGAAAGTTTTAATATTGTATCTGTAGATTAATAATATTGGGATTTGTTGAACTAAGCATTCTGAGTGAGAATAAGGACATAACCATTAGTAATTGAATAGTGTTCCTGTTCGTCATTTTCAAATGTAAGTGGATTAAACTTTATGTTTATCCTCTTAATTAATTACAGCATTAATTCATAATCTCCCGATATCACAACTGAAGGCTAAATGTCTAGAAAAAATTAACTATTCTAAATGAATGAAGTAAATAAATCGTATTGTGATCAGTACAAAATAATGTATTATTCAGATCACGTATTTGTGAGAAAAATTATAAATATACAGTCAAAATTTATTTTTATTACTATTATCTAAAAATTCATTGACAAAGTAAAAAAATACTTTAATTATACAAGGGTAAATCAAATATAAACAGGATTTTATTACTTTTTACAATATTTATTGAAAAATAAAAGGCAAACATAATTTATTTTTTTACATAGTTTAGAAATATATTTTTCCCCAGTGAGAAGAAAGGTTTTTTATTACAGCATTATAGAATAAAGCTGGTTGCATCAGGAACCAATTACAAACAAATTTCTCCATGGCCTTGTAATCCTCAAATCGTTGCCCTCCTAGAGCTTCATTAAGAGGCCCAAACAAATGAAAATCTCAGGGCAATAGATTCAGGCAGTTGGGAGGTTGATCAAGTTGAGTCCAGTGCATTTCTTTTAGTTAGAGTTGCAATATGGGGCCTGGCGTTGTTGTGGAGTAGGATGGCTCTCGAATCAGTTGGTCTCGTCTTTTTTGACGATATGCAGCCTTCACATCGTTCAATGGCTCGCAGCAGTAAACTTTTGCCTTTGCAAAAGTCAATGAGCATTATGCCTCGGCGGTTGAAAAAAAACAGTTGAAAGAACCTTGCCAGCTGACAGTTAACTTTTGGCTTTCTGGGGCTGCCTCCACTTTCCTTTACCACTCCATACTGGCTTGTTGCGACTAGGGAGTATAGTGTTGGACTCACATTATATCACGGGTGATGACCTGACTCAAAAATGCATCACCTTCTTTCGCAAACCTTGTTGTAAGCCTGTGACAGACCTCCAAACGTCTCAAATTCTGGTCTGTGATCAAAAGACAAGGGACCCACCTGGCACACACTTTATGGAACTGTAGGCTGTAGGTTGTTTGTGATTGCTTGACAGCTCCCATAACTTATTCCGATCTGTTGTGCAATTTCAGATACTCTCACTAGTCGATCCTCTTCAAGAATATCTCGAACCATGCGAATTTCTTTGTCTGTAATTCTGATCCAAATACAGTGATTGTGTTCTGATTTTCCATTCATTCTCGTCCTTCCTTGTACTGTTTATGCCAGGTAAACACACGAGTCCTTGTTTGTTTACCTACACGAACAATGTTTGTTCTCTGAATGTGCAGTCAATCTCCAGAAAATTTCTGTTTCTTGAACGCCATAATGAATAAGAAATTTTATAATTATGTTGCACAGTGGAGGGGAGCACCTGTTGCTCTGACGTCATGAGTGTTACTGACAAATTGGTTGGGAATGTGGAACGGCAGCTCTCTCCACTCCTAATAACCCCACCTAGGCATACTAGAAGCTCAGGCCTAATCCTACCAACTGTAGACGCTTAGGAACAAAAATCCCATTTATATTTGCTTTACACTGTTATTTAAAATAAACAGGTGGAAAAACACCAAACAAACAGTTTGGTAATTTATTAAAAATGTCGATGGAAGTGTAATAAGTTTCTTTCTTATAAGCTGAAGTATTGTGTTGATGTGGGGAGGTTTATGAAAACAGTTCTGTTGTCTGATTTGGTAGGGGTGGATATTGTTTTTTTTTTTTAAGAATGAATAATCACTCCTTTTTGCAAAGATTGCGCATTCATAAATATAAACATGTGGATAAGTTAACATATAGAAATTTCTAAATATCAGTTTACACTCATATCTATATATTTATATGTATCATTATGAGGTTATGATCTGACAAGCCTGTTTTTATGTATTAAAAACTTTTAATATACCTTTTGAGATTAACCCCCAACAAGAGATAATGTGTTTTAGATGTGAATGTAGATGGGCATAATATATATTTATTATTGAAGACACATTTTGTTAAATCACTTCAGAGCAAAATGGTATGAGCAAATGGTTGGATTTTGTCGCATATGAAATTAATTTGAGGAACCCATGAGAATTTGTCATCTAATCAAAAGACCTGTAATTTTACTTACATGTAACATCATTCTTGTTAATTGGAATTGTATCCACGTGATTAGCAATGTTAAATCTACCTGAAAAACACAATACTTATTTAAAGTTAGGTGATTAAAATTCACCCAGTCAATAAGTTTTTTAACTAACATTGTAGAATTTTCATTTACTTTTAAACAGTTATCTTCAGATAGAAGTATTTTGAAAGCCAAGAGGTTTAAAATGAACAGCTCAAAATTTTAAGGCAAATAAATGTATAAACACATCTGCATTTTAAATATGTATGTATATTATTTTAATTCTTTCTTTTTTTTCTTAATAGAGATGTATTTATGGAAAAACATTGGAAGAGTGTTGTTTCTCGTTCAGTATGTGATTATTTTTTTGATGAACAGAGGAAAGTTGCCGGTCCTGAAGATATGCCTCCGGTTATAGCAACGCCCCATCATTATTTAATTAGCATACATCGTTGCTGTATGTTTTTTGTTGCTGTTTGTATGACGGAAGGTAAACTTTCATACGTTCAGTGTATTAAATGTTTCAGAATGCATGTTTTTGGATTTCATTTTTACTCCTTGATTTTATAAATAAATTAAAAAACTGTCTTTTTTATAGTCTTCTACTTATTCTCATTAATTTATCTTTCCCATTTACGTTGTTTTACTGCTTACCGAGTTAAAGTACTATATACAACCTTGGTTTCCCAAGATAAAGTATATTAATTTGTTCCTTTACACTGTATGTCTCGATCCTTATTTGTGATTGTGGTATGTGTAAAGTGCCTGAGGTGCTTGTCATCAATCGGAGATGCTTTCTCTAAGAGTAGTATTATTTAGTGTTTAGTCCCTGGCTGAACAGAGTGAAGTTGTCACTTGTGTAGCTGAATATCAGTTACATTTCAATGAATTTTATGCATTGATTGATATGCGACTGAATATTTGGTTCAGTAAATAAAGCAGAAGTTAAGTTGCTTCACTTCTTGCTTGGCATCGTATACCTAGAACAAGGTTTATGGGGTTTGTGAAGGGTGAGTACTGTATCAGACATGTTGTCTAATACCTTTAATGTATGTATATCATTTATATAATTTTAAAAAACAAAAAACTTATTTATAATTTTTATTAATGTATGATTTGTGTTGTAATCTTATAGAAAAAATATATAAGAAGAATTTTTCAATTCTGATATTTCATTTCAACTGAGTTCATCCTTCTATCTAAACAATGACAGCATTATCTATAATACATGTCATTATTTTCAGCCATATTAGATGCATACTTGAAATTTGTCAGCCAAGAAATTAGGAGTTATTTTATTATGATTGGTAATTTATTTTGTTTTAAAATACCAACAAAAGAGTTGTATCAAATCTTGCTTTAAAAACAGAATGAAGTGCAGCGATATGGTGAAGATAATAGATGGCTAAAGTGTAATAAATCTTAATCAGGGTAATACTTTTACAGACACTCTTTATTTGGTTTTGCAAGCTATCTGATAATGACATGTTGAATAAAAATTCAGCAATATAATTAAAAAAAGTTAGTACTTCGAAAAACAAAAACTATCAATATCTCTTGGCCTTTTTTTCATAATATTAACATGTTTATTTTCTATTATTAATTACTAAATCTATTATTATTGTGTATAAATCTGTATTAATCTTTTTAATGAGGTAATAACTGTAGGAATTTCAGTCAGTTTCCTTGGAAAATTTTTATCATAGGATTTCTTGAAAGACAACATGTATGTAATGTGTACTTTACATTTTCTTTTTACTGATAGTCTAAGAAAAATTCTTTGAATGCATTCTTTGATTTATATTTTTATAATAAATAATAGTTATATACTTTATATTTTTTAAAACTTTAATTGTAACTGCTAAATAATTTTCAGTTCGAATGCATATTTTTCTTCTTTTTTTTCAGTTCCACCACTGTTTGTAATTGAATTTCTTCATAGAGTTGTTGATACATTTGATGATTATTTCAGTGAATGTACTGAATCTATTATCAAAGAAAACTATGTTGTTGTCTATGAGGTACTTTATTTGCTTAGATTTTTTATTTAAATATTGATGTAATTTTTTTTATGTTTATCTTTTTTTCAGGTAAATTTGTATCTATCTATGCTGTTTTTTGTTTTTTTTACTGGTGCATCCATAGCATATACTGCTCTATCAAATGGAAAAAAAAAATATAGCAATTTCCTTTTCCAGAAACTTTATTTTTCTCAAGTATTTTAAAGTCACTTCTCTTACCTGCTTCCTTCCTGAATGAAACCGAACCTTTTATATAATGTCTGATTTTCCTTTTATATACTGTTCTTTCATTTTCTTTTAACACTAATAATACCAAATATTTGAATTGTTTAGCCTAGCCTCTTACTTTTCAAGCTACCTCCAGTCACACACAGTTTACGTAGCTCTGTTATGCTTGTACTTGGATCTTGCTATTCTCTGTGCTGATCTTCATTGCAGTTTTGAAAAGTTCTAGATTTCAGATGTCCAATTTCCTTTAATTTCTTTTTGATTCTGTCTCCCCCATATAAGAAAGTTATCTTCAGCAAATAACTTTAAAAACTGTGTTTCATTCTGAACATTACTGCTTCACTTTCTTATGTATGCAATTTGTAGCTATTGCAAATTTTATGGGAAAAATATGCGTCCATACCTTAAATTGATTTTAATATGAGACTGTTTTTCAACAATAAATTTTACACAATTCTTGCTCCTGTCATATTTTGGTTTGATCACATAATTGACTTCCTTTTCTAATTTATTCTTTTCAATTCCTTTCACTTAACTATTATTGGTATAATTTCCTTAAAAATACTAAGACTGAATTTTTTTTTTCCAGTATTATAATTTTCTTTCATAGATCAGGCGTAATGTGAACATGACATTAAATGTGGATTTTCCTTTGTAAATTGTATTTTTTCCCCCTAAACTGGTTTCCATTTTTACCATTATTCTGTTCTCTGTTATTCTTTCTGTTTAAAATGGAAAAGGTGGTGGAATCTTTGGAATGGATGGAATCACTCTTCCTTCCATTGGAAGGAATTGCACATTGTGGTGTTAGAGTTGATCCCTTAGTTTCTAGATTCTTAAAAACTGGAATTACAATCTCTTCCTTCCAATCGGTGGTTATTTTCTAACCCTTTCAAACAGTTGTATGAGCATTGGATGTATAAATCCTTTTGACCTAAGCATTCTGGTGATATTTCATCCTTGGTAGTTGTTTTATTGTTCATAATTTTTAAGGAATAATGTGCTTAATTTATCTAATTTTCAATATTTTGCTTTCACATTAAATTTCAAAAATCTCTTTGTTCTTTTTTTTTTGCTTTTCTATCTATAACCATATTATCTTATTTACCTATTTTCACTATTATAAATCCTACTTCATGTAGAGAATTTAACATTTTTTAAATTTATTTTAAATAATAGTTTGTATACTTCTTCATGGAAAAAAACGCTGATTTTGATCACCTGCTTTGATATCTTCTTTAATTTGCCATTCTTTGTAAAGTTACTACATTTATAAAAAAAAAAAATTCTTTGACTTCTGATATATTTTGTTTTTTCTCATTTAATGGATATTTATTTATTTTTTCTGATACGTCTCATTTCTTTTGTAATCTCTTATTATCTTTCAAATTCTTCTAGCAGTGAATTCATATGTTTTTATTATCACTTTTGTTTCTTTTTAAATTACTACTAAAAGGAAAATATTATCAACAAATCTTAACATCTTATTTTACTTTCCTTATTCTGTTACTCAAATTTTGTATTCATTTCCTTTATTACTTTTACGTAATTTATGATCAGTTCTTGGTGCTTTTAAACTTTTGCTTAAATTGTGCTTAAAATGGCTAAATTGTGTTGGATATTGGTTCTATATATTTCATTCTACATGTATATATTGATATTATTCAGTTTTAAATGGCTGTTTTAACAAATTAGCAATATTGAAGGTCACTTTACTGTTAGTTTTTAAAATCATGTTTTTATGTACCTGGACTATGCTTCAACGTGGTAACACAAGACCTCATTGTATTATAACTAGATACATTTACATTAATTTTATAAGTTTATATATTTTACATAGATAAATTTGGTATTGGCCAATCCATAAATATTAATTCTTAATAAAAAATAGTTTAACACTATTTATTTAGTTTTAATAACAAAATGAAATTAAAAGCTGGTAACCCCTTAAAATGAAATTCCTTTTTTCAAACTTTTTGAATTCTGTAATTTAGCTTAGTTGGAATTCAGAAGTTGATTTGAAATAAATGCAAATCCAAATCTTTTTTTAATGACTCTCTAAGAGTTAAAAAAGAGTTCAATTATAAATTTATCTGCCTGGTACCTCTCATCTCTTGAATCCGCAATCACAGGAAATTGAAAATTTTTCAGTTTTCCCCTTAGATCCTAACCATCTGCTTAGAAAACGTTTTTAAAAAATTTCATCTTCAAACGTTGAGTTTTTCTGATAATAAGCAAACTTGTTTTTAATGTTGTAAAAATGAAAACTTTACTTTGTTATTTTTTGTTTGAAATATAAATTTATTTATTCTGTACTAAATCGATTAATTATAGCTAAGTGTGAATGTTGTGCTTTCAGTAAATGAACGTGTTATATTTTTAAATTTATAAAATACATTG
>JAAAKQ030030401.1:0-17241 GCA_010016005.3 Zanna intricata
AAAAGGAAAAGGAAAGGTAAGAAATCTTATTTATTTCCTTATTTTTTTTAGCCTAAGGATTATTTTATTTAGTCTAAGGCTAAGCTTTACAGCTTCTTAGTCTTACGCTTATTGTAAAATCATCGGTGAAGAAATGAGTTTTCGGACTCACAATTTTATCTATGTATAGTCTCAGTTTTAATTCACTCAAAAACGTTTTTATATTTCATAGGTGTACGTAAAATTTAAATGTTTAAACAGGCATAAAGCCACAGGTTTTTATACAAGCAAAGAAGAACGAAAATCAAGTCAAGAAAAGGAATGGTTTATGAAAAATAAAAATGAATCTTAATATCGGAATATAAATTAAAAATTCTCTCGGGATACGGGAAAATATCCAATATATTTTTATTTTCCTAATGTGCGAGTATACGTTGCAATCCGTTAAGCTAGTGAACAATAATAACCCACCACGGCTGAATGATATGAGGATGATATACATGACAAGTAAATGAGGTGTACAGATGAGGTAGTGTTGTACAGAGTCAGGCCGACCATTCCTGAGACATGTATTAATTAAATCCTAACCATAAAAGTACACCGTTATCCGCTGTCTAGTATTCATATCCGTATACAATTAACTAACAATTACTAGGATTTGAACCACAGAACCTTCGGCTTCGAAAATCATTTGTTAAAAGTTACGATTTAGGTGGATTGATTACCTGGTCTAGTTTTCTTTAAAACTACCTTGTATTTGTTCTATGTTCTACCCTCAGAAGTTCTATACGCTGCTAGAATGTAATTTTTAGAAATTTCAATGGGATTCCTTTTTAATGTGAATAAATATAATTTACTTGAGGTTCTTACAAAAGTGTAACAGATTATAAATAAAAATTTGAAAACAAAAAATTCTATTAAATAAAAATAGCTTTTTTTTAAATTTTACTATTAATAGCTAAATCATAACCGGCTTATCATCCGGTTATTGAATTGTATAATCAATTCATCTAATATTTAGAAAAAAAATTCATATATTATAAATATAAATTTATAAACATAAATTAATATTATATAAATAATATATAATAATATTTAGTAATTTAATATTCTGAAAGATAAATTAGTATTATGATACTAAAACCTATGAAAATATTTTAAATTTATAATCTAACATTTTTATAATGTTCATAACTCTGATTTTTTTAAGATATAATTAACGCATATATTTACCTGCATGATTAATATTTGAAAATTATAATTTATAAATATAAGAAAACCGTAAAAAATTTTGAACTTTTTCAGGTTTTCTTCTTTATTGTACATACAGTACATTGAAATTAGCTAGATCTCAAAGTGCCCCGATTTATTGGTAACTCGACATGAGAATTTCTAAACAATTTTTTCCTTCGAGATAGAATCAGAAGACGTTATCAAAAAGACTCTGATATCTAGTATCATTCTCAAACTATTTTCCGTGTACTTTATCAGAAATGATGATTCTTTTGCCTTTCTTAAAGTTTTAACTTATTAATAATAAAAAAAATTGAAATATTTATATAAAATCATTAGAATGGATTAACAATTGTTTGGGAAAAAAAGTCGTTCCATTTATTTCCATAGCAGATTAGATCTCTTTATTTAATCTGTACAATATTTATATTCTCATAAAACGGGATTTGTTGCTTTATACTATCTATCCTATTTTTTTCTACGGGTATGATTTATGTAAAGTTTTTGTGAGATAAAAGCAATACTTCCAAATTTTCATTCTCTTATAGTAAGGATGTTTATTATATATCACCTTAATATTTTCTGTGATAAAATAACAGAATTCCAATCGCTTGGAATGCTTTAGACCCACAATATATTCATTTTAATGAAAAAAAAAAAACACCAATACAAAACTATAGTTAACTTATATGAGTTCTCACATTACACAGTAACCTAAACAGGATGCGAGTAGCTTATTATTTCTGACAATAGCCATGCTAATTCTACGAACGATTATCTTATTTCAGATCACCTACCATAATTAATTTGTATATGATATCTCAGATACAAATAATCAATCAGAAATAAGAAATATACATGCAAAATAAACTGAAAAAATAAAATTGTAAATGTAAATTTAATTCTAATAAAATTATTTAAAAATTACATTGACATTAATATTTTATTACAAACTACCGTCTAATCAAATTATTAAAAATAATAATGTCAATAATATATAAACAAATGAGTATAAAAGAAATTATATATGTATATATATCGAATAAAAACATATGTCTTAATACAATGACAAAATTAACTCGTATGAAATACAAACTACTTGAACTTTTGCGCTTGTTTCGGCAAAGGACAGGAAAATATGATGTCTACTAGTGATAATAATAGTAAAGATAAAAAGAAAACAAAATATATAAAGAAAAGGAGAAGAGAAGGAAAGAAGAAAGGACGAGCTCCAAATTGGCGGCGTTTCACAACATAATCTAGTCGGAGCAGAATAGTGAAGAGCAGACTCCTCGCGTGCTGAGCCATCTTATCCGTTAGGTCCGCTTACTTGTTATTCTGGTTCGTTATACATATGATGTAATTATTAACCAATCGTCAACTAACTTCTTCACATTAATTTTACCTTATATAATGAATTTAATTTGTCTACCTTTTCATCAAAATGTTTCTAGTTATAAATAAAGAAAAGAATTTTCAAAATTAAACGTTAACTTTGAATATCAATGTTAAGCATATAATATTAGAGATAATAAAATTTCTGCAATAGAAATCGAAATGACAACAAAACATACAAAATAATAATAACATTTGGTAAAATTTAGATAAAACTGCTTCCAAAATATATCTATAATATAAAACAACGACTTATATGTGACTTTTGTCACGTTTATATTTTTAATTCGGAGAATCCGAGTTCGAATCCAGATCAGGCATGAAATTTTTTATACGCTATAAAATTCCATTTTCATATCCGATACACAAGCTTCAAGCTTACCATCAAGCCAAAAAAGAAGTCATCAAAAAACGACCAAAATCGATATGCCCATAAACATCGACGCCCAGCAAAAAGATATTTACAAGATGAATGGATGAAAATTTGAACACACATTCTTCTTACGGTGAAAAATGCATTCTAAGAGAGGATTTTTTGAAATTCCGAGTTTAAAGGTTAAGATGAAGTAAAAATGAAAATTACTATTTAATGAATCCTCCATAACAAATGAAGATACCTATTTGATTTTTTTTATGTTTAATTTTCACGGTAATATTTTAAAATCCATTTCTACTCTCTGAAATTCGACCTTGAAAGAGTTGAAAGTTAAAAACCATTTTGAACTATGATTTAAACTTTTCCCCATTTCTGAGTATACTAAACGAGATATTCACTAGTTTGGGTTTGCAAATACTCTTCAGATACTCTTGAATAAAGATTTTTTAAGTAGGGAGATGATGTACGGCGCGGCGGTTCAACCAACACAGCCACTGTTACTGTATATCGACGCGCTGCCTGCACCTGCCTCCGGTTCTTTGACTAATAAATATTTACGGCTACGGAAAAGACAAATAACCATATAGAGAGGGCGAAGCCGTGACACGGATGGTAATATTCATGTAAAGACGAAAAAGAAAAAAAATTGATGGATAAGGTATGTAGGAAATAAAATAATTTTTTTTAGATATATTAGAAAATTAAAAAAAAAAAAAACATTAGAAAAAAGTAAACATAAGATTTTTTTAATGGTTGAATTAGCAAAATAAGAATTAGCAATTTCAAATTACACGGATTTGAAATTATATGATTATGTTTTTTATATTTATAACATTTTCCTGAGCAAATATTTTCCTTATTTTAAATTTAAGCGCTCAAGTAATCGGATAAGAAAGAAAAACCTTGTCTTACAAAAGATTCGATGGAAAAAAATTAGTCTTATACCGCATTAAAGCTTACTATTTTATAAGTCATTGTTATCAGTTGTAATTTATTTAAAGAAAATTACGAATTAGAAATACCCACCAAACACTAATACGTTTTCACCTATTTTTCTAGTAATACAACATCAACGGTCCATAAAATCATTAAAGAATTATTTTCTAAATTTATTTAAGAACAAAATTTGATAATTCAAAGTATAAAAAAAAAAACAGACACTTAAAAAGAACAGGTAGCAACATTTTATTTATATCGTAATTTTTTTTTTCTTTTAGTTCAAATTAAAATAGAATTTGCATAAGTGTAGCAGCTTTTATTTACTCTGCTTCGTAGAAACTGTTTTTAAATTAAATAACAGTAAAAAGATTGATTAATTGCAATCTTTTTAACACTTGAAAATAACCGTTACAAATACATTTTGTATAGATCTGTTAACTAGAAATCGACGATGATAGTTATAATTCATTCTAGATTGATTTGTTGCTCACAAATGCTTAGTGAAGTAAATATCTAAGAGATAATCGATTAACCGCAGTAAAGAATCGAAACGATATTGATTACTTTCAACCGTCTGATAATTTAAATAGTACTGAAACACACACACAATTTAAGATCAAAGGTCATTAAATGAATATGACTTTGAAAGAAACATGATGAGCTTACATTGAAGCATTCAGGTACCGAGGCATTGATGCATAGTATGAATTGACAGGGTTATTAATTAACATTAAAATACGAATAACTAATTTTAAATTCTAGGTTATTAAATAGAGAAGTATTTTTTAGTTTCTAAATAGTTTTTACGTCAGTTTATAATATAACTGCTCATTTATAAAATTCATTTATTTATCGATAGTAAAAATTATTTAAAAAAAAAACTTTACATAGTAATTCAATCCAAATTTTCTTTCATTTTGTTAAATAAGTTATAAATATTATCTTTAAATTATAATATACAATCTGTTATATTTCATTAATTATTGTAAACACATTAAAGTTTAATTAAATTTAACATTTTTAACAATACATAAATGTGTTTTATTGACAATATTTATGTAATATTGATAATATTTATACAGGCAAATATGTATTGCGTGTGTGCATGTTTTGTATAACGGTAATTAATCATAATATTTTTATAAAAAGATTTCACAGATAGTTATAATTTAATTTTAGGTTTTTCTTTTGTCAAAAATTAGAAAACTTTAATGAAACTTGCAGCGCAATCTGATTTTTACATTAATTTTGCATAATTATTGAGAAAAATTAAGCTTATAATTTTCACAAGAGCTTGTATACTTTTAATAAATTAATAAATTACACACACGCGCGCGCGCGCGGCGCACGTTTATATTACATATGTATTTCTTCTAACAGTTTTCCAGCTATTGCCAGGTTTGGGTGTCCGTATAGCCAAATGAAATTACTTCTACCGGGTTGCCAGGCCTGATGTAGCTGCAATGTAACTGTAAATTTACCAGTAAACATGTAACTTGGAAGAAACTCAGTTCGACTACTCCTGAGACGTGTGAGTAATTGAAACAAAACAACCAAAGAACGCCGGTATCCACAGTCTAGCGTTCAAATCCATATAAAAACAACTGGCTTTATAAGAAGAATTCGTACCTTAGAACTCTCGAATTAGAAAAACAGCTGATTTTGGGATGACGAGTTTAATTATTAGACTAACCCAGCGCGTGTTTTGTATGTATGTACGGAATATATATATATATATATACATACATACATAAAATAGAAATCTGAAATTAGTGCTTCCGCTTACTTTTCGAATTAACTTATTAACATTAACGGATATTTAATAACCTATCACAACATATTTGATCTTTTGCATGTACTGTAAAAGAATAGTGGGGTTTGGTCATTCTAAATGAACATACCTGATACGTAATTTTATAATATTTTACGAAGAAAGTACCCCCGCCAACTCTATCCAAATTGCTGCTACCTTGATTTCCAACTGTTTATCTATCGTACACACAGTTAAATCATTATAACTTTTATCTATTTACATATATTCTGAGATTCAACTTTTAATCCAAAGTTTTTATGAGATCGAGAGTCGAAACTCTCCCACACTTGTTTGAAGATTAATCATCGGTTTTTCTAAATAATTTCCTCTCGTTTGCGATTTATTTAAAAATAAAAGTTGAGTATAAAATATCAAAATCTATGAAAATAAAATTCATAAAATTAACAAGTTTTTTTAAAAAATACTTTGAAAATAAAAATTTTTGTACTGATGTTTTTAACAAAAAAATAATTTTTTTCGATGAAAAGAACGTTTTATATCTTGCGTTTCGTATCGTTTGCGTTTTATATCTTTAACATCTGGATGAAACAAGTTAAAATAGTAACAAAAAAAAAAAAATTATTACCGATAAGTATCTATTAAATGACAAGTAAATAGGTCTATACTATAACCTGTTATCGACAACAATTCAAATGAATTACTTATTGCAAAAGAAGTTATTAATAAAATTAATACTTTCACTGTGATGTCATAACGCATGTTTCATGTATGTGTAATTTTTAACAAACACATTCACTCACTTTGCATAGATAAGTAGGCCGATCTTATCATAAAAAACCCAAACAAAGGATACATGTCAATTTAGTCAATAGACATTCGATAATTAATAATAATAATAATAATGCAATAAAAATAATAAATCAACGAATGTACTTCGTTTTAATGAAAGCCAAGAAAAGTAAGTTAATTATTGTAAAAAAAGAAAATAATAGAAATTTAATTTTATTGTACTTTCATAATTAATCGTTAATGAATTAGAAATTTTAATATTTATAACGCTTAAAAGTAATTTAAAAAAATGAATAATACTTAGACATTATCGAATCATTTTTTATTTTAATTTCATTTAATATAAATAAATTGTTGTTTTAAATTACACAATTAATATTGGTATTTCTTTCTTTTTTTTATGTTCAACTCTTTCTTAAAATTTATGCTCTATTTTAGCATTTTAAATCACTTTTCTTTTACATTATTTAAATCAAACAAGTAAAAGAAGTGAAGTGAAAGGGTTAATATTGTTCTAAATAATTTAGATTGTTATCTATAGTTAAAAAATATTGTTCAATTTTATAACTTTTACTTAATGTTATAAATCATACTAAAACAAATTTAACTAATCTTTAAAGATTATTATAACTATTATTGTTAGTCATATTTTTTAGCGATAATAATTTATTTTTTAATAAATTGTTTAATATAACTAAGGAGAAAAATTACATTTACTAAAGCAATCTCATTTGAAATATATTTATCAGTGGCCTTCTATTTAAAAAATTTAATTTGTAATTTAATATATAAATATATATATATATATATATACAGACCGCGTTATAAAATTAATTCTCGATATACTAATAAAGAAATTCAGTCAGTAAAATCATTGATTTTTAATCAAAAGTTCCAGGTTCAATTCCTGTCAACCATTTCGTTTTACGGAAGGATAAAATGCCTTTTTATTACTTAAATCCAATTAAACATTTCATCGATGAAAAAAGAAGCATTTGGAAAAATATAATTAAAAGAAGGGACAAACTTATAGACCACATATTAAAGCTTCCTAGAATAGTTGCTTTGATATTGGAGGGACAGGTAGATGGGAAAAATTGTGATCTTTTCACAATTTATCTGAAAAGATGAAGAATTAAATATTCGGGAATGGAGAAAAATTTGCAATAAATTTTCGATATTTTTTAACTTTCTTCACACTCCTTTCATGGTCGAATTTCAAAAAATTCTAAACATCTCTTTTTAAATATTCACATGAAGATTACAGACATAAAAAATCAAGTCGATATCTTCATTTTTTTACAGAGAAAGTCAGAAAATAGTTTGGTTTCAAAAAATACTCAAAAATCTATTTTATTTTAACCCGGAAATTGTTTTTATTACTATGAACCTTCACCGTAAGAAGAAGGTGTATACAAGTTTTCATCGATTTATTTTCAGTAATTTTTACTAGAGGTTGATTATGAATTACTCAGTACATGTTATTCTATTATATATACATGTAGATTATGAAAAATATACAAAATGTAATCTAAGAAAAATCTATAATAAACATCATTGTATAAAATATACCACATTAAAATGTTTATTTTATTAATAAAATATAAATAAAGATCTGATATGGCCACACATAACTTCCTTGTACGATTATTAAATTACATTTTTTAAAATACTTAAAATTTTATTTCATTAATAACTTGTAATATTAATTGAATAACTTAACTTCTGTTATAATTGAATTATTATTTATCATAAAAATGTTTTTACAATCAGAGGTTAATAATTATTAATAAATTAATATTTCTAAATAAAAAAAGATAAAAAAAAAATGGAGATGAAGTCTGAATTGAGCTGTTGTGCCTTCCCCTTGATACAAATATTTCATTAATTAAAATATTATTTGGTTGTAACACCGAAACCAACGAAAATAAGTACCACTTATGATATATCGTTGAAAAGCCCTCAATGAGGACTTATTACGGCAGTTAAGAAAAAATCCGATATCAAAATTTTTTTTTGGATTTTGGACTTTTCGTCAACTCGATTGCAATCAAAAGAGGAAGTGCACAACTGCTAGATATAACAATAGTCCTAAATCCAAAATTTCAAATACGGCTAATCGTTTTTGAGTTGTGGGAGATAAATACGTACGTACGTACATGTGTACAGACATCACGCCAAAACTAGTCAAGATGTATTCAGGGATAGTCAAAATGGATATCTCCGTTGAAATATGAAAACCAAAATCTTTCGCGATCACAATACTACCTTCTCTTCGTACAAGGAAGAAAAAATGTATTTTATTTAAAATTATATTTACAAAAAATCATAAATATGAAAAATATAAAGAATGAATTAAAATAATTTATCAGTTTAAGCAGTTTACCCTTAAAAAACAATTACAATAAGACAGATGTAAAAAAAAAAAATAATTTCCCATCCAGCGGTATACGATTGAGGGAATCATTATAAAATTTAAGATAAAAAAAAAGCGTGAAATAACTTATTTTATATAATTATAATATCGTTGAACTAACAACGATATTACAACGTTCTACAAATTAAAAAAGAAAAACCTATTTTTTTTTTTTATTAATGTAGTAACTATATTAATGTACATTACAAACCGGAAATGATTCAACACTTTTTAAAAAAAGTTAACTGTTAAAGAGTTTACAGTCCGTTTGAATCGATTAAGGATTTTCTTTTGTTATATAAATTGAAGAAACATCAAAGAAGCGTGAGCGTTGAAAATAAAATAAAATTCGTTTTTACTGTTGAAAGTAAACTTTAGTAAAGATATTTCTTCTTTTTTTTTTTTTTTAATTTTGTTAACATGTAACCGACCAAATAAGGAAGATCTATTGTCATGATTTTTATAACCGAAGTAAGCCGCAACATAATGTAATGTAGTTGAACCGTGGGAGACACATTTACAATAGGTTTGCGGTTTCCCGCCGTAGATGTGTTATCGAGAAAAAGAATTTTCATAGAACAAGGTCGGTGTATCTTCTTCTTCATCTGTTTCGTCTATTTCATCTCCGGTTCTTTTTTTTTTATTTATTTATATTTTTTCTTGTTATTTTTATTCTTCTTACGACCAAAAGCGTGACTTCACGTACATTCGACATTCGATAACCGTCCCTCAGACACAACCGTGAAATCAGCAGGATGTCCGTGCCAATAATATAACATACAAAAGAAACAATAAGAATACATGAATACTAGTCCACATCTAACTGTTACAAATCCAGTTGGCAGAATAATAATTCAATTAAAATTGACAGATTTTACTGTATATATCAACGTCAACGCTAAAAAGATAACATCCATATCTGAAAATTTTAAATTTGCAGACATAATATACGCTTTTGAACTATAATCTAAATAGAAAAGATAATTTTAAAAAAACTCTCCCAAAATATAGTTTTAAGTATCCAAACAGAAAAAAAAAATTAAATTCTTTTTCCGAGTTAATGTTTTAAACAGTAAAAGTATAAAGACCAAAACAAAGTAATGATAACAGAGTCTTTTTTTCTATGATTAAATCATCATAGAAGTTTTTAAAGCTTGTGCACAGAAATATGAAAATATAGTTTATGAAAATGCCATGCGTAAACGGGGATCTGAACTTGGGACCTCCGAACGAAAGGCCGAGGCACGCTACTACTCCTCCAGAGAGATTGACGAAACTTCAGGAAACCTTAATTTTTTAATAGATTTTCTGCGTAAAATATTTTTTTTTTTTTAGAATTCTTTTTTTCTCAGTCGATGAGAGTTTTCTTCTTGTATAATCGAATAAACCAAATCAAATTTAATAAACTATGTTTATTCCTGTAGCATTAATGTGTTTATGAAATATGTTACTATTATTATACCTGTGAAAATTTGATGGAGATTCGTTGAGTTGTTCTTGAATTACGCAGAGCGAGTTAGAAGCATGGTTCGTTATTATGCTCCAAGTTGGAGCGTTGACGTTTCTTTATTTGAGGTATCAATTTTTAGCGAAATTAAACCGAATTCGAAAAATATTATAAACATATTAAATTAATTAAAAGTCGCTCTTCTCAGTTCCTTCAGAACTGTTCAAGAGATATTTTTAAAATTATTTTTCTTTTATTTCCAGCATCTTTTTTATATTATAAAAAATTAATAAATTAACAGTTTTTATTTCTCCTTTCCAAAAATATATAATAATATAGCAATATATTTAAATTATAATTTTTATTAGTTTCAAAATAAAATTTACAGTTGGTTACACCATTACAGAATCCGTACGTAAATATGATCACATAAAATTACATGCAGAGAGGTTTGCATCGAAGCTCCTATTTAATATTTCTATAAAGAACATTCAGTATAAGTAAAAATTATAAATAAAAATCTAACATATATAATCTTTTTATATAATAATTTTTCATGAGGTAAATGACATGTAACAAATGTAATAAAATGTTAATAATGACAAAGAAAATAATTTCCTTGGAGTGTCCAAATGAAATATAGATTATTAATTTGCGTGGTAGGGTAACAAAGTGGGTGTAACAAATTAAAATAAAGTTAAAAAATAGTAGGATAAAAACCGTGACCAGCACTATCAATTAACAAAAATGAAACTATTAGAAATAAATATCTTTTGTGTGTGTGTGTATGGTTTATAGCTTTACTTACTTATTTTACGAATTTGTTTGTATAATTTCAACCTAAAATCGAGGACGAAATAGATTGTTTTTTTTTTTTAGATTATGACGACTTTTATAGTTAAAATAAATAACCTTATTTTATAACAGTATAATACTTTCTTAAAGCACGATTTAAACATTTGTTTAGTTGTTAGTACTATGTTGTATGCAAGCATAAACATTTAGTTGCCTTAAAGCATTTTTCAGCAACTTTAATATTAGATTATTACTTTCAAATTATCTTAAATATAGTTTCAGCATTTGTTGTATATAAATTTATGTGATTTTTACGCAAAAAAAAAAAAAAATAAATAAATAATAATAATATTTTTAATTTTTCAAACGCCTTAAGGTATTTAACTCTTTACATAACGTAGAATAATAAAATAAAAAATATGTGACTGGAAAAAACCTTTTTAGGAAATTCAATGAAAAATATAATATTAATTACAGAAATTAACATGAAAAGTCGATTTACACATTTTATGAATTCTTTTTTTGATTTAAAATTTTTAATCCTATCTGTAGAAATTAACACTATACAGTGTATTCTAAAAAATAAATACTGTAAAATCGCATTAACAAATAGAGATTACCTCAGTCTATCTTCACGCCAACAAGACAACATTGTCAATAGAATTTAAAATCAATATTACAACTTCGTCTTTTTAGGGATGTTTAACGAATTTATAAAATATTTTTTATTTTTTCTTAATTTGATATTAAAATTTCATAGGGTATTTTAGTTGAGAATACGCGCATTAGGAGAAAAAAATAATTAGAAAAATAAATTAAAACTTTCGATTTTTTATTACAACCGGAAAGGGAGTTATAAAATATTTAACTAATCCGCAACGGTAATAAATAGAAAATCTAATATCTAGTTAGTTACCTTAAGAAGTATTTGCTATGAATTCAAATAAGATACATGGATATCTATTTAAAAGAAAATTAACTAAAATAAGTTAGTATTATTTTTCCCGATATCTTCTAATTATCCCTATTTTAGAATATAGTTTGAAGTACATTTCATACATGTCTGATATCCCTCATTCTATTTTAAATAGTAATTTTTACATCAAATTTATGTCTCTTATCCATGATGATCACACACACACGCACACTCACGCGTGCACTCACTCACTCACGCACGCACGCACACATTATATGTTTATAAATAAAGAATTGAAATTTGATTTAATAGTATAATTATACATAAAATTATTTATTTATTTAAAAACATAATCTATTGTCTCAAAGAATACGATCAAAATTCAACGGGACATTTTAAAAAAATATTAATAAGATTTCTAATGAAAATTAATAGTGTAACAGATAATCAATGAGTTTATTTTTTTTTACTGCTTAAGAAAAAAAATTATATATATATATATATTAATCCTAAACTGATTTGAACTGAATTATCAATGGTTAAATAGAAATCGTTCAAATTTCACTTTGAATCAATCAATTAATTGTACCATGTACTGTATTAATGATATAACATTAGCATATAAGCTAAATTAAAAATAAGAATGTAGTCAACAGTTTAATCAAGCAGAAAAAAAACGTTTTGTTGATTTAAATTATCTTAAAAAGAATTAATCAAAATAGTTAGATATCATTTAACTTACATTTGAATAAGATGATAAAAATTAATTTTGTCCTTACCTGTGAAAAAAAATAAAATAAATTTCATTAGCATAATTTAAGCAATTTTATTTTAAAACTTAATAAATAAGTAGAAAATAGGATTTTTATTTTTAACAGAATTTAATTATAGGATATATATATATATATATATATATATATATATATATGTATAAATCAAGTCAGAAACCTGCAGCAAGTATAGTATCTGGTAACAAAATTTTCCGGTATTTACCAGTAAAGAAAAAGGGAAACTTTGAGAAATATAACCAGAACAGATACAAGTAACCTAACATGAATCACAAATCATTCTCGAAAATAGTGGAACATTAAAATAAAAACAAAGAATTCTGTACTACCGAAAGTGAAGGAATAAGGAAATTTCCTTTTGTTTTCTTGTTTCTAAGATGAATATATTATACGTATATATCTTAATACCCAAGCCCACAAAAATGAATTTGATATTCAGTCTTACAGGTATCAAGATTTGTTTACAGAGAAGCTTGTAATTGTGAATATAGAAATGAAATTTTTCAGAGTATTAAAAATGCTATACCTGATCGGGATTTAAACCCGGAACCCTCGGATGAAAGGCCGAGACTGTACCAATCGGTAATAAAGTCACTCTGCCAGTGACTTTACCACGCATTAAAGTCACTCTGCCAGTGACTTTACCACACGTTAAAGTCATACAAAAAAAAAACGAGAAGATAATGTAAAACACAAATTAATATAGCCCTTGTTTTGGCGGAAGAATATACATACTCTTTATTCAGGTAGTTACAGAAAAGAAACAAGAAGCCTGTAGCTAAAGAAGAGATTGCAAAAATCCCTATACAGGAAACAGAGAAAATAAAAATAAAATGATTAGAAAAAAAAGTTCTACAAACAATAAAAAATGGAGCCTTTGAATGCCTATAAGGGTGAGGGCTAAAATATTACCCGCTCTACATGCTTTAGCGGGGAGTGCATGGAGTCTCGACTCTTACTCTTGACCATACAATCAGAGCCGGTATCATCTAATGCCGATACAGAGGGATCCTCCGTAGTTTACTGTACAAGATCAGATGATTCCATGTCCTAGACCTCAGATGCCTTGAAATTCGACATAGAGGCCTTTAGGAAGATGGAAAAGAGAAGTAAAAACAGATGGCCAAAGGGGAAGCCTAGGCGATAGCATAAAGAATGAGATTAAAGAAATTTGACGAAAATATGATGTTAATATTTGTGTTATGCAGAATTTGAAGGTTTGACAACATTTCATTGGAAATATTTTATGGGTTTTTAAGTATTTTTATTATTTTTAAAAGTGTTGTAGTGTGTAAGTTTTAAGTGGTAAGGATCCTTTACATCCCTGCCATATTATATTTGCTTTGGGGTTTTAAATCAGAAAGTAAAACAAAGTTGTAAAAAAATAGACGCGTAAAAGATTTTACAAAATTGTAAAAAGAATAGGCTTAAAATTCATGATATATGTACAATAATGTATTACACAATTTTACTGTTTTAACGAATTTTAATAACGCTAATATTCACCAAAATAAAATAAAATTAAAGTTGTGTTCGATAAAAATAATGGAATTTTTCCGACATTTTAAAAATTTGATAGCCCAAGCATCATCGGGCCATTCTTTTTATTGATTATATGATTACCAAAATAAGTTTTAAGCATTAAAATTCCCTGATTTTAAATAAAAAAAGAACTCTTGATTTTAGGGGGCTTCCATACCCTGCGAGTAAAATAGGAAAGTAAAAAAAAATACTTAATAAAAAAAATAAATAAAAAATATTTGTATATATGTTAACAAATTTGCTTTAGTAAAATTTCCTCTACATCTAGCACCCGTTCAATAAAAGCTAAAATAAAAAAAAAATTTCAAAAAACTTTTCTGCATTTTAGGTCCGGGGTCTACAATTAAAAAAAAAATCTTTCAGACATTTTACGATAGGTATTTTTCAGACATTATACGAAGTATAAACTTTCAGAAAGGTTTTGAAAGATGTTTAAACCCAAGAGAGATAGAGGAAAAGAATAAAAAATTATTAATTTTTTGAAAAAAGCTTTTTTTATTATTAAAATTTTTATTGTAGCTAAAAAAATTACTTTAATAAAGTTTTCTCTAATATTAGGCTGAAAAAAAATCAAAATTGGTTTATCTCCGATTTTTCTGATAAAAGATTAATATAATCAACGCCTCATATATAGAAATATTTGTGCCAAACTTAAAGAAAATCGGTTTGGTTATTCCTGAGATATGAGACCGAAAACAGTGCGACACAGATAAATTCAAATGTACGCACTTACGTATGTTTTTTTTTGTCTAGATAAACTAGTTGAACTCTAAAACGTAAAATATAACAAAATACCCGATACCGCATTTCTGACAATATTTTCTCCTTTAATATAGCTATTCTAGCTATATTCCCCGAAAAAGTAAAAATTATAAAACCATAATTTTAGTTGATAAGGTAATTTTATTTAAAACTTTTTATTCACTAAAAAATGTAAAACAATGTATTTTTTCTTTTTAATAAAATAAATTACTTACTCGTGTAAGATTTTTATTTTCAACTTCAAGATAAGATATTTTTTGTTAATCACGCATGCATACTAACAGAACAAAGACTTTACTTTTTTTGGGGGGGTTCAGAAACGAAGCACTGAATATGATAAAGGAAATCATGTAGTGGTCATTGTTTTTACCAATAAAAATACTTATACGTATTTCATAAGTAAATATAAAATACAATTTTACAATGTATTTTAAGCCGATAATATTTTAATATTCTGTTTTATATAAATATACCGATCATAACCTATGTATGTTATATGAATATTAATGAAAAAAGTATACTGTGGGAAATTCTCACACAAGATGTAAAAGACTTGACTTAAAATATATAAATAAATAAAATAAAATTGAAGACTACGTCTATGAAGCCAAAGTGAATTTTTAAATTTAATATCACGTATCCATCTGATGAACTGTGACAATATTTAGGATGTATTGTTAATGTTTGAATGGATTATTCGATTGTATTACAAGACAATGCACCACAGCCAGTGGTCTCCACTCTTTGAATGTAAATAATCATACATGATTACATGATGTGTGTGGGTGCGCGCGCGCGCGCGCGTGTGGGTGTGTGCATACACAATATATACAGTAGCTTGTTTGATGTATAAGCAGAAGTAACCAGTAACAAGGTGTCAATCAAATTTAAGTTAACAATAAGAACATCAATCTCAGTTCGTTAATGTACACCAAGCGAATTCAACATTTATCTATAAAATATAGAAGTTATTACATAAAGAAATAAATAATTAAATATAAATTTTAAGATTAATTACGTATCATAATTTCTGATTTATCATATCATTGTCGGTCTAAAGTTATTGTAAGATCTTTATAACTGACTGAGAAATGATTTGTACTAAAATTTCAATGAAGTGTTAACTGAATATTCTTAATTTTACATATATATATATAGCCCTGTGATCAATACTACAATTAGCAGTTATAAAAGACTAGGCAACAGTATTTAGATTTACTTGGTCAACTCTACTGGAATATAATAAAAAATTTCTTTCCTTTCTAAAGAGTAAAACCTACATTTCTGGATAGTCATTATACAATAGCCTGGTAAAGAAGATATATTCCATTAAATAGTAATCAGGGAAAAAGAAAACGTTACAGAAAAAAGAGAAACTCAAGATGAAAAAAAGGCACGTAATTAAAGGAACTCTTATAAATAAGAAGTTCTTTGAAAAAAAAAAAATATGAATTTGTGTACATAGCTATGAATTTAGAACAGATACATACATCCAAACTTATGTAATATTATGTAGTAGATAATTATGTGATATATACATTCAGGTCAACTGATTTATAATAATAAACCCAAGTTGACAAATCTGGAAAATGGAATCGGATAAAAATTTTTTAGTCTCTACTAAAAAATTTTTATCCGATTCCATTTTCCAGATTTTTCAATTTGGGTTTATTATTATAAATCAGTTGACCTGAATGTATATATCACATAATTATCTACTACATAATATTACATAAGTTTGGATGTATGTATCTGTTCTAAATTCATAGCTATGTACACAAATTCATTTTTTTTTTTTTTGAGATATGCAGTTGAGGAGAGATAAATTTCGATTTAAAAAGAAGAATTTAAGTAGTTTTGGTTTTAATAAAATTGCAATGTAATTGTCTATAAATGTCTCAAAACGCAGATTTAATTTTGTAATCGGAAGAAGTGTAAACGATTTAGAGCCAGCAAGAATAATAATCAAAATAATCAAATTCTAAAGCACATAAAATCTTGCAAATGATTGAGATATATATAAAATGGCCAATGGATAGCAATTATATCTTATTCTTCGTTAAACTATGATCAACTATGGTCCTTTAATT
>JAAAKQ030030412.1:0-19325 GCA_010016005.3 Zanna intricata
CAAAAACCTCTATAAGAAAGGCGTGTAAAAATGTTCCCATATATCCTACAATACATTGTGATACCTTCTTGGAAACAACGAATTATTGCCAATAATAGTATATAAATATAATAATTGTACGAATAAATTTACGCGCCTACAAGTGTAATGAATGTAGGAGCCTACAAAGACGCAATATATAGCTATGGCGATGCATATATAGCTATCGCGTAACTACAGTTAACCCTTATGAGTTATACCGACCAACATTAGGTAATAATTCGGGATTGATATTTCTGTGCAGCATTATTTATCCTTTTTATTATAATTAAAAAAAAAAAGTGTTCTCAGATAATTCTTACATTTTTTAGGATGTATTGGGATTTTTTTCATAAAAAAGTTGTGTTCTTCAAAATGTGTTGTTCTTTTAAACTGTATGTCATATATTTGAATTATTTTAATATTCGCGGAAATTTGATTCAAAATCTAACGAAAAATCACCCATGACTAAAACTTTAAACTGACTTAATTAATTCAGTCATGAGACTGAATTAATTGGACACATAATGATTATATTATCCTTTAGATTAGTTTAAATTTATCTAAAAGGTTAAAAACAGGTACAATTGCATTTTACGGATAATAAATGGTCCAACATTGTTCATTGGTTTTTTTTTTAGGTGATTCTAAGAAACTCAGAAAAATGTTTTGTGTATGTTTGTAACTTTTACTGATCATTAGCATACAAAAATATATTTCATGGAAAATAAAATACTTCGTTTTTTTTTTTTTGAAAACTAAACTTATAAGGAAAATTTTTGAAAGGGTGCATATCTCCTCTTCTTGGATCTTGATCCAATCTCGTCTAAAAACTACATCTTAAAAAAAGATATATTTTATTATTCAAGAAACAAATTTTTTAATGTAATTTTATATTTTATTTCTTATGTTTTTCTCTGACTATTTATTACAATTTGAAGGTCATTTAATAGTACCAAACTTTATCGAATCCTACTAGTAATTTGCGGTTGATAATAAAATAATTAAAAATACTAATAAAATTAATTAATTTTTTGAGAATCTACAATTTCTTTTTTAAATTGAATACATTTTATACTGTAAGAATGATCTCACTGTTTTTACCGTTCTTTGTATGAAAGTTGGGGCGTTGCGATAGGCTACCGGCACTACAAACATCAACTTGTTTATATTATTTGACTGACATGATAAATTATAACCTTATTTTCTATTTTCACAATGGAATATATGGAGCGGTTTGCATTTAAACTAAAGTAGATAAATCAATAAAGAATTAGAATTTGATTATAAGTAATAATGATAAAGATAATACACAATTAGTATTATAATACAAAATTCCTAATTTTGGAGCTGTTGAATAACATGTGAAAGGCTTTAAATAATGCATTGTTGGATCACCGGATCGAAGGATAGTACATTAATTAAAGAATTATTATAATTTTTTGTAGCCTCCAGCTTTACGTTTCTGTAAACACCTAATTTTAGCAACTCATTTTCTCCTTATTGTAATATTGTTTAACATTAATACATACATATTAACCGTATTACTGTATTAATTAATGTACTATTAACATATACATTAACATATTGGTAAACAAATTAAAATACTGTTTCATATACGTGATTACATTTAAAACTGGTTTTTCCCCTTTATAAGGTAATTTTGATTTTATTTTCGTACATTTTGAATCGTTTTTAACATCAAAGTTTTTAATTTTATATATAATATTAAAAAAAATTTATACCTTTGTCAGAGGATGAGATGAATGATTTGTAGCGTGTGTAAAAATTCTATGTCTCATCGGGATTCGAACTTTGGATCTCCGGAAAAAAGCCCGAGACGCTACCACTGGCGCCCCGGAGGCCCAATTTTACAAACATAAATTTTATATGAACAAAAAATGTAATGAACAAAAAAAAAATGTTATAACACATTTAAAAAAAAAAATAACTGCATGGCAATAAAAATTAAATAGAAATTAATACTTGTAGATGAATATTAATTTATTCATTATTATGTAATGTTACAGTTGTAAGAAAGTAATCTGAATGAAAATAGTACTACTTAAAACGGATTGAGAATTTTTTTCCCCTTGATTCCGGAATTAAATCATCTTCTATAATATACGCTAATAGTAATTCTGTATATGTTACATAAATATTAAGAAATAAGGTGATAAAGAAGTCACTGATTTGTGTATTTTTTCTGATAAAGTAAACGTAATAAAATGGTACGATTAAGTGATGCAACACCGAAGACCAAAAACAATAACCCAGAGAAAATTAATTACTTAGAATCAAAATCCAAACCCATTTAAATTGAATGAGCTCGGTGAAGGTATTATTATCTTCCTTAGTGTAAAGCCACAATTAATCGATAGAAGTAACAAAAGAGTTGATTTAATTACGGTGGCCATTGTGCACATTATTAGGAAGCTGCAGTAGCTGTCTGCTGAAGAATTCATGACTGAAGTTTTTTTTATAAAGGAGTCTGTATTATTTGGCAGAGTTTCAGAACACACCTACTTATAAAAGTTTGTGTTCTCTTTCTACATCTCCATCCCCGTCTTAACTCTAATTTTTATTCGCGTATGCACGTATTTGCGTGCAAGTGAATACAAGCAGATAGCTTGTAACTGTGTGTAAATGGTTTAGCGTTTCCAAGGGTAATTTTTTATGTTTGTATGAACAATTATGACATAATAAAGTAACAGAGAGGATTGCTGTTTTGCATAAGTCGATTTAACGATTTGCATATTAAATTACATTAATTATTATAGAATATGAAAACTTTCGAATCGTGTACCGGCCGTGTGTACGTACACATACACACAAACGTGCTCTCTCGTGCATACATTCACGTATACATTGCTTATTAGTGCGCCCTCATAGTTATTAAATCATTGCCTCAAGATAAGACCTACTTGCAAGCAAGAATACCAAGAATAGGTCTGGATAGAATCACTGAATGAAGTTAAAAACAGAAACAATAATAGCTGTCTGCATTCAAGCTAAAACCCTATAAAATATGAATTAATTTATTAGTGGTACGCATAGATTTCATTATTCAGTGATAATTTTTACCGGTAGTTTTCCGATACCAGAAAATTATATATATGTATTGTGATTAATAGTGTGTAGATTCGGTAGTAAAAATCATATAGTTGCTTAAAATAAATCTATTACAAACCATTGTTAGATTACTTATTAAATTTCATTAAGTTTTGTTATTAGATAATGTAAGAAGTTTCTTTAATAAGCATTATATTTCTTTATTAATTCTTATAAAGGAAAAAAAGATTTTAGTTCTTCAAAAATTCTTGATATAGTAGTGGTAAATTAAGGGAATTATAGTATTTCATCTATAATATTTTTTCCTAATGTATGATATGAAAATGAGGTGTTGTCTTTTACAGATTCAGGCCGACCATTCCTGAGACATGTAGTTAATGGAATTCTAAAACACACAAAACTACACCGGTATTAGCTGTCTAGTATTCAAAGAAGATCTTTTAGGAGATAATTTTGTAAACTCTTCTTAACTGAAGTTACCGAGTGTCTTCAAGGATAAAAATAATTCCATGGGCATCTTTAATAATAAGGGTGTCTTGTAACTCTGCTGAAGAAGGAGTTAAATAAATAACTGCTAAAAGATCTTCCAGAAAAATTATTTCTAAACAATTTAAAGAAAATAATTAATGATCTTTAATATAAAAGTAGGTAATTAATTATTATTTATTTTACAATACAAAGACTCCTTAACAACAAAATTCTAATATCTAAACTTTGTTTCATCAAACATATTTCAAATTAGATATCATAAAAGGATTTAATCGATGAAATATTTTGTCAATATTTCACGCCGTAAAGAACAGACACTTTTCTATTCTCCGAAGGATAAATCAAAATAATACCATCAGCACAATTACTCATTACTATTAAATTCACGATACGTTCTTCAGCATCATTCTAAATAATTTATCTCACAAAATCCGTCGAACGGTTGGTATCTGAAGCGACATGTGACTACTGGAGCGTGGTTACTAATTGTGCAACTGAATTAGAAGCATCGATCTTGACAGATACATTTCGCGCATTTCTTGATAGATACTGCGCAATTAAATATTTGTATTTGTTCAGAATAGAGCTTAATTAGAAAAATAATAGCAAAAAATAAACAAATAATGTAAAACAGTGATAAAAATTATATATATATATAAAAAAAAATCTTCTTTATAATTGTACACCTCCAGCAGTTTCAGATTTATTATTTGAATTAGATATTAAATTATCATAACATAATCTTTTAGCGTTACGAATCATTTTGAATAACTTTTTTTTTGTTGAAAATTTTAAACATAAATAAATAATAGATAAGTATTATAATTATAAATCCTACCTAATAAGGGAATTTGTATGTGTGTGTCTGTCTGTATGTGTGTCCACCCTCCTTAGCTTAGCACCGGAATATACCGATCATTAGGGGAAAATCCCAATTCATGACTCGTGGTGGTCAGGTGTATACTTGTTATATTATTATATATTTATTACTTGTACTTGCTGTTATTATTTATATTTGTAATATTTATTTATTTCTTTAATCGAGATATATGCGAATTACGTATTAATAATATATTTTTTTATTTATTCGATTGTTTTACTTCATAAAATAATGAATTATAACCAAAAAGTAATTACTCAAATGATATAACTGGAAAACTGTTTCTTTTGACCATCCTTCATCATTCTTTTCTGATTTCATTTAATTTTCATATTCATTATCCATCGAATATTCATTTTAATTAAAAAAAAGGAACTGCTAACACTTTTTTTATAATTAATACTGATTTTTTAATTCCCCTTATAAAAAATTCAGATTTTCTATTATTGTTTAATATTGTATTTTTATTAATTTTAAATACATTTTTATAGTTTTACTTAGAGCCCATTACGAAGTACTCTCTGAATTATATCTTGGTTTTCTTTTAAGGTAATTCTTATTCATATATCGTTAAATATAATCTTTTCTTTAATAAATAATAATGATTTTTTCGTGTTACAAAACTTTTTTTTTACTAAGTGTATGAAACGAGAAATATTAATTATTATTATTATTTCCGAAGTTAATTAAAAGAAGCAGTTGCTTAAAAATTACTAGTACCCAAAAATCGATGATACAAATTGTCCACAATGGGCAATCAGAACCAGTAAAGTCTATTTTAGTTCTTGTGATGAAGAGGTAATCAATTTTGGACGCTTAATAATCCCATTCCGAGACGCCACCTGCCAGGGCAACCCTCCCGGAGGGCCTAGACGTGCCGTAGACACCTCTCCGCAACCGGAAAAAAGACCCGAATAAGCTAGTAATTATTATAAATAAATATAAATAATTTCTGAAGTTATCACGAAAAATTATCTTTAATCATTTTACCAAGACTCTTTAACGTGAAGCTGAATTTTAGTTACTTTAGTAACCCATTCGTTTATATTTATGATGACATTGTTTCTTTTTTTATTAAATTGCAAACTAGAAAGAAGAACTTGTTAAAATTACATTAAGAAAATTGTTAAAAATTTTATCTAAGCTAATTTTCCTACACTTTTTTTTTTTAATAAAATATGTTAATAAAGCTATTATTTAATGAAAATTATGGAAAAATGTGTAATATTAGCTACAAATATATCTCTTCATATCTATTACTTTTTCTACCTCCTCTTTCACTCAATAAACTATGAAATAAAATTTGTTAACGCTTATTTCTGCTGAGATTGGAATACGGAATACCAATTTATTCAATATGTAAGCTAGATGTCGACTGATTTGTTATTTTGTATGAGTTAATTTCACACTTCTGAGTTTAATGGCACACGAGTGTTTTGTTTTCGGCCTGTGGATATGATATACCCTGTCTTATTGACCGAGTAATTTTCCTATTTTATACTAGTAGGTTACAACTCTTTGTATGTTTATTGATTTCCATTTTACTTTAAGCATTTTAGTCCTCTTTTTTAAGGAACGTTTTGATATAAGAACCGAATTACATTTCAATCAACAACCAAGTTTCTTAGCGTCATTGTAAATCTATAAAAATGCCATTAGTATTACAGCCGAGACTTCTCGTCGCTCATCGCTGGCATCATACACACTGTAAAACGTTTCCTAAATACAATAATACGAACACAAGTATTTGTGTAGTGTATTGTAGCATAGCGTTGCCATACGTCTCTGATTTCTTGTCTTTTAGTAGAATTAGGTACACATGTTTAAACAGACTATCTCAATGAATAAGATAAATAAATAAGAAAAACATTTTCCTAGAAAATTTCAAAGTAGCAGTCGCATAAATTTTTCATTAATCTCTGTAGAGAAGTAACATTTTTTTTTTATTAGAAATTATATGATGCAAGTTATTTTATTAGGAACAAAATAACACCGCGTTTTTTCTAATGAATTAAAAATAATTCAGACTTTCATGGAAATAGTTGGAGGCAGTCGATCTAAATTATGAGCCAGTTTTAATTTCTTCAATTAAAAAAAGGACATTAACAAGATTAAAAATAGAATAGAAAATTGAAAATGTCGAATGCTAGAGTAAAAAGTCATAAGTTTTACAATTTAAAATTAACCTTACTCTACATAAGATAATTATTGTATAACAATAAAAATGATGGAAAAAGATAAGTTGTAATCAAAACCAAATGATTTTAATTTTACTTACGAACAGAGATTTGTTGAAAAATATATGTGTTTTTAAAAACGCAGAGCAAGTAACCATTAAACAAGGGTAGTATCTATAATTTCTATGGAATTATTCAATTTACTAACAGATATGATTTTTACATATGGCAAAGCATGAATTTTATATATTAGTTATGATGTTGCACGATTATATCAGGAGTCGTTTCCAGATGGAGAACAATAGAATTATAAAACAGTTACTGCAATATTTCTTCCAATTATAGAAACAATATTAAAATTATTTTGTGATATTTTTTCGAAGGCAGAGAGCGATTCGAACATTTAAAATAGAGAAAATTATATTAGAATGTCAGAAAAGATCTTTGTGTGAATACAGACAAATAACATAAATATTACAAGTTAGTCTTGAGGCTATTTGGAGAATATTTCACGAACAGTTATTCTACCCTTAAAATTTATAGTGACTGCAGAACCTTAAAATCGCTGACGAACTAAAAGAAGTGTTCACTTCTTTTAGTTCGATCAGCAAACAGCAAATTGTGATCTTATAACATAATTAAAGTTTATTGAAACAAATTTTAAAAGAAACAGCGTAGTTAATTTCAAGAACCAACACCAGTGGATGATTGAGAATTCTTATGGTTCGCTACAAAGTAGACTCAAGCATAAGGTTGAAGTATGTACTGAAATTGTGAGCTATGGTTTGTGTACGATGGATCTCCAACATACCTTACTCGTAAGGGTGTTATTAATCAACAAACAAATGAAATGAAAAATGGGTAGGGAGTTAGAAGTCTGTATCATGGTTAGCTTGCTTCTTTGTTTAATATTATCCCACTGATTTTTATTTGTAGAGAAATATAAAAATATTAGTGAGTTCAAGATTTATTGATGGTAAAGGATACGCTTTGCTGTGTCTGATATCTATTAAATCAACCAAGATTAGAAGGAGGTCATTCTATGAATAGGCACATGTTTATGCCTCTCTTTTATTTCTGTTGAGCCTCCGGAACCACCGTAATTTATTACTTCAGAGGATGAGAGAGGGTGATATGTTCGAGTGTAAATGAAATGTAGTCTTGTACAGTATCAGGTCAACCATTCTCTGGAATGTGTGGTTAATTTAATTCTACCACCAAAGAACACCGGTATCCACGATCTAGTATTCAAATCCTTATAAAAGTAACCGTCTCTATTAGGATTTGAACCATAGAACTCTCGACTTCAAAATCGACTGATCTGTGATAACGAGTTTACCACTACACCAGCCCGATGGGTTAGTCTGCACTGCCTAAAATAATGAACAGCCTGAACTCATATTGTAAATTCCATATAGCACATATATTAAATTATAGTATCAGTTTTCAAAGCAATCTCATGTTTGTAAATGCAGTTATGAAGTAAATTTAATATTTAGTAAGTTAAATTAAAATATTGCTTTTTTATGAACTAGTCGATTACATCTCGAAATGGAATATTATACAGTAAATCTGATTGACTTAATTTTGTAATGGAATATATTAGTTTAGATTAGACATTCTAAAGTCGTTGTAGTTATGGTGAATTGTTATAGAATTATTTTTTATGGCTCTATAAATATTTTTCGATGATATTGGTACATACGAAAGAGGAAATAAGTTTTGTTTTTCTCGACTTCATTACAGTTATCTTACATTTAGTATTACATAATTTCTGGACTCCATTTTGTGGGTACTGTTATCCATCTTCTTTGGTAATAATTTATCAGTAGAATCGTTTACTTCCTTGATTTTATTAATAATTTAAGCTTGTCTTTTTCATTTATTTTGACTGTCGATTGGAGAGAAAGGAATTTTGATACTATGGGAAACTGATTTTTTCGTATACATTTAGTATTGAATTTTTTCTTCCGTTGTATATTCGTTTCCAATAAGTTTTACTATTTATTTATTTTAAATTTCTTTAGTGAATTTAAAGTGATTTTTGAAACTATTAAATTTATTCTAAAAGCAATCGATTTTATTTTCCAGCAAACACAAAAAAATATAATTAGTATTTCTTCTAAAAAGTACTATATACACATCGGTACTCACTTAATACTCACACAATTTTAAACTTACTAATTTCCCAGACGTACGAATATTGAAGATCATATTGTGAAATCATCTCGTTTATAAAAAGTCTCAAATTTAACCTATTTGTCCTTTACATCTTCCACAAAATCATTTTTTATAAACTTTGTAAACGATTAGGTTTAGTACGGCCGTCAGCTTAATCCTTAATACTTCTGTACTAAAGAAACTGATCTATGCTTCCCAGGATTATTGCTTGTCGGTCTCCGTCGCACAAGTGGTAGCGAGCGTCTCGGCCTTTCATCCGGAGGTCCCGGGTTCGAATCCCGGTCAGGCATGGCATTTTTCACACACGCTACAATTCATTCTCTCATTCTCTGAAGATATACCTTAATCCGGAGGTTAAAAAAAAGGAATAATGCTTAAATGTAACTGGTGAAAATCCCATTAATATTTTTACATTGAATTCACTCTTTCCTGTAATCTTTTGTTTTATTGCCACGAATAGTTTTGATAATTTGAGCAAGATTTTACAGTATATTTTATACTTATGTACTTACTTATTATTTTATATTTTACTTATTAGTTTTATTTAACTAATAAAATTAAAGACAATGCGGAAAACGTAAATCTTCTAAGAAAAATGTGAATTATAATTACTACTGTATACTCATATAACGCATAAATATATGTAATACAAATGTTCATGAATCCTTCTTGAGCATCACAATAACTAATTTACGTTAAATTATACCGTGTGAATTTTCTTAAGCTGAAGTAAATATTTTTTAAAATTCTTCATCTGATAACTGTCGCTAATATAAGTAAGACCTGTTTATGCGAAATATATCTGATCAATCGATAAAAACATTCCATTTTGAATAAGTTTACTGTAGTCTACTGTATACTTCATCGGATGACATATGTTTTTATGAAATTCTCAAGAATATAGATTATATATACGATAATAAATTAAAGCCTTTTGGAGTGTTTAATTGATTATAACCATTAAATTGTTTTATGTGTTTTTGATTATTAGTAATATTCGTTTAAGAATAGCTATTTACACTTTAGATCAGTATATAAAAATAATAAAATAAGTTCGGTAAGCAGGTATTAAGATATATAAATACCGATAATTAAATTGCTCTGCAAAGAATATCATCAGTTAATGATCTATTTCTTAACAAAGGAAAACATCTTTTAAAAAGTTTTCATTTCAATTTTATAATGAGTATATTCTTTATAATTTTTTAATAAAATAACAGAATTAATTATGAATTAAGCGGAAAGATGTTCGGACATATATTAAAATATATTTAATCCATTACTTGTAAATATTTAAAACAGAGAACGTTTTCCGGTATATTAATAAATTTACGAAGTTGATATGTAATTATATTATTTTATGTCAAAAAGAAATCTTTTATTAACAGAAAAAAATTTTACAAACTGATTATTGCAGATTATATTTTAGTTTTACAAATTAACGTCCTAAAGTTTACTTAATTTAATAAAAAAAATTCGATAATATGTACATTCACTTTCGCACCTCACATCCACATAGGCAGGGATCCTTGATTTTACATACACAAATATATATACAAAAATTTGAGAAAAAAAAAAATTTCAATCTACCACTCTACTGAAAGTGGTAGATGTAACAAAATTTTAAAAATAAATTCAATTTAGTAAAAGAAAAATATATCATTCAATTTAGAGAAAACTGACGATGAGAATATAATATTTTTATTTCTTTAACATGATTTCATAGAGTCTTTTGAAGAGGAAGATTAAGTATGCACTAATTTATGGGATTCTGGTTTGTTTCAACATGAGAATTTCAAGACTGATTAGTTCTAGATTTGTTCTATTAACTTATAAAGTTAAGACGTTAAGATAAACCGTACGTGATTTTTTTTTTTTACTATCATTAACAAATAAATATTAACAATTTTGTTGTAATTAAAATTAATTTCTTGTTACATAAAGATATTATATTAATAAAAGTTTATTGCCGTATATTATATGTGTATCAAATCTAAATTTCATTAATTTTTAAATACCCTTGTAAAATTTATTAAATTGATAAATTTTATAAGATAAATAAATATAAATCTATGACATTTTCTGAAAGCTAGAAGAAAAAATTTAACTCAGAAATCTAAAACTGAAAAATGAAAAGTATAATTCTATATATAATAATTTAATTCCATTATTTTGAAATGTTTAATGGAAAAACGTGGTTGTGGTTGAAGCGTGTAAAAAATTCAATAATTATTATTTGTAGATTTAATGAAAATAATTTTAATTTACAATATCCAGGGAAAGCAATTTAACACTGGACATTTAACTCGATAAATAACACATTTAAGGTAGTGCCATGATTGTTCGCGCGCGCGTATGCGAGTGTAGAAAACAGAAATGTTTAGTTAACTGTATGTACGTACATGTTCAATTACATATTGTAATTGTACAATATGTACAATTATAATATTTTGGTAATAATAAAATTATTTTTTGTATTTATTAAATATAAGTTGTTGATTATTTTAAGGGAAGGTTAAAAGTAAAACACATCGCTTATTTTTGACAATTTACAGAAAATACTAATCATATTTTATTTTAACAGAAATATTTTATAATGCGGAACATGAAATTTCTTGTGAAATAAATTATGCAACTTACAAGTTCAGGTAGATAAGTCATAAAATGAAACGAGCAAAATCTTGTGTACGATGCTTTACTTAAAAAGTCTTACACACGACTGAGATGCATTAAGAAAGGGACTCGAGTCGGACGACTATCCATTCTAGGTTTTCTTTCAAGGTTAGGAAACCCCCTCTCCATCACAGAGGAACCCCCTCTTCACTTCTCGTTACTTGCTACCATTCTGCCATCCATGACCAGATTCCAGGTACTGTTCAAGAACTTAACTTACGTCGTTACAACAAGAAACGTGTACGATTAAATTTCCATGAATTGGAATAATAATTTTAATGTTTGTTTTAGATAACTGCGAGTATTATTAAATGTTACTTTGAGGCGTGTATATTAAACGTTTAAAGTCCATTCATAATTTATCTTGTATATATATGCAGTCTGTTTAATTATAATTTACGACATAAGTTAGGTATTATATTATATTATAACTAATAGAAAATAAATAATAATAATATTTATTTAATCGTTCTTAAACAAACAACACATTTTTTATGACTATTTTGTTTTATTTTCAAACTAACATTAGCTATTAGAAAAATAATAGAATATAAAATATCTCTTTAAATAATTAATTAAAATACATTCATACGTGCGCGCGCAAAACAGGTAGTTCTAATCGTCACTGTTAATTTTTTTACGGGGCGTATCAAGAGGTTCACTCAGGGAGAACAGTTGAGTAGAAGGAAGAAATACGTCTGTGAACGATAGAAAAACAAAATTGTTTCTTGAAAGCGCGTCCTCAGTAGATTAAATAATAATGTAAGTGGGCGCCCATATATGAGTTACTGCCAGGGGCATATTCTGGCTACCCACCTAGATATACAATCGAATTATCCAGTGCAGGTTTCCTGGGTGTTACGTGTTAGGTTTACCCATATTCACACCTTGCAGAATAAGCCACTGTTTTTTTTTTTTTTTTTTTTTTTTATGATTTTTAATTATTTTTCAAGTATTATTAAAGACTAATACTTATCTTACTAACACCTTTGTGAGCGTATGCGTATGCATTGTGAAGTTTACCTTACTGTTGAACATTTCGTATAAGAAATTTAATTTTATATAATTAAAAAAAAAAAATATTAATAATTACTTATTTCACATTTTTCTTTTTTTTTTAGAATTTTTAGAGCTTCTATCAGGTATAGATTTTATCGTCCAAATTGTGAAAACTTCTTGATTCCTTTTCTTCTGACTACTTTCCTTTTCTACTGCATCCGTTATTGTAATTTTTTCATTTATTACTTTACTGGACGCTGTTTTCTATGCATTGCATTTCCACGTGGGTGAAGTCCACAGAAAGACGCCTTATCATAAGATGTATACGAGATCTATATCGTAATTGACCATTTACATTCATCTGCTTTCGTATTCATACGCGAAGATGACTATCTAAGCAATCTTCTCTTTTCAATCGCATATCTTAAAAAAATCAGGGAGGAAAATCTCAAAAGAGGAAATATGTTTACTTTAGGTTATTATTTTTTTTTATTACATTTTTAATTTAAAAACACACATATCCTTCAAAAAAAAATTTTTAGAATTTTAAATCTTCGCTTTTTTTTTAAATCCTCAAAACGCCATTTCATTTTTCGCCCCAGGTCCAAAAAATCGCGCCGGCCTCCGTGGCGCGAGTGGTAGCGTCTCGGCCTTTCATCCCAGGAGGTCCCAGGTTCAAGTCCTGGTCTGGCATTTTTCACACGCTACAAAATTATCATTCAATCTCATCCTCTGAAGCAATACCTAAACGGTGGTTTCGCAGGTTGAAAAAAAGCTCCAAAAATTGTCTAGGGCTTAATTTTCGATAATAGTCAGGAATTCATATTTAATTTCATTTCATAGTTGAAGTATATCACAGCATATTCAAGATAAAATAAAAATATAAACTAAAAATATTTATTTTAATTGATTAATAAAAAATAAAATTAAAAAATAAATTATTTAACATTTTTTCTACAGACAATATTAGAAAAGTTTGGAAAGGATTTAATGATAAAAAAAAACTGTCTTTGATTAGATGACTAAAGCACATGCAGATGGGTGCGATTACGAAAATATTATTTTATAGAAAACTTGATATTTCTGTTTGCCAACTTAAATTCTATCGAAATTTTTAAAATGAAATTAACTTGTGATACTTGTACAATTTGGCAAGAAGAGCTACTGTGAAACTCGTTTTTTTAACTGCTATTTTTATATCAACCTTGAAGAATCATAACAGCCAGTTTTTCAGTTATATCAAAGATTTTGGAGGTACAGGAATCAGCATAAGTGTAGTCAGGAAATTTCTTCGAGGATCATGTCATTACTTTCTGGTCCTTGTAAAATAAATGAAGTGCTTTATCGCTGATCAAAAGGATTTGAAACATTTTAGAAACTCACAAAGAGGATATAAACATGTTCGATATAAACGGGACGTATCACTTTTTAATCACAAAATCTCACCGATTATTTTGAATTTAAAACCTTCATATTCCCAGCTCTTAATTTTTTTTTTACTTAAAAAAAACCTTCGTAAAGGTGCAAATGCCTTCTTTATCAATATAAAGATATAAATACAAAGAGCGTCTTTGGCCAATGTGGGTTCACTTTTTATTCTGTCAAGGTACATATTAGGCGAAATACAGCTGACAAACATTTTGTTGTTATACTTATAGCTACCGAACTGAACTAACTCTGTATACTTGTAATCAGTCTTAAAATCTTTTATATAACCACCGAAATAATTTAATTATGAGCAGACAAAGAGCGCATAAGCATTTGTTTTCTTCTTTGCGACTCCCTAAATCTTTCCAGCCGCATTTCTCAAAAAAAAATCTTGATCATATTTTTCCTTGCCTGCTATTTCTAATATTTTATCATTGCTTTCGATTTTCTTCGGCAAAAATGTTCAAATAACGAAAATAATATAACGAACCGTTAAAATTTTAGGTGATAGAATATTTAATTAGTAAAAAATATCTACTGCAACCGATGTGGAAACGAATCAGATGAAGATGATGAATCTTCAAGATGGTCTTTACCAACAGAAAAAAAGGAAAAATTTCAGAAGTACCTGCTAAAAATCAAAGAAGAGATAATTTGTTTTGAACAGTTCATCTCAAACACCTTCCTAAACATGGACATTCTAAATGGAGAACTGTTTTACAATTACTTCCACTTATAATGACCATTGTATTTGTCCCAGGTAAGGCGATCCTTTGCTGAGGGGTTCTTGATTGTTTAGAAAATAATGTTTGAAATTTTATGCAAATATTTTACGATAAGTATTAATATGTGACTAAGCATTTGAAAACAGAGCTTTGAAAAACATTTTAGACCCAGTCTTCCTAAACTATCTTCTCAGTATTATTTCAAAAAGAATAAATTTAATAAATCAATCAAATATCATCATTAGACATATCAAATGAACAGCAACAGACTGAATTTTAGATTTTTTAGGTGAACTGAAGTGATTTGTTCTCATGCAACCCGCATGAGATGGTTGGTGGTAGTTTTGGTCTAGAAAAAATTTGGTGATTAACCAAATGATGATTTAGTGATTAATTTGTTAATTAAAAGTGTTTTGGGATTAAAAATTCCAAAATTCAAATAATTGAGCTACTCCATCCATTAATTTCTTCAGCTAAGTTAAATATAAGATCTGTATAATAAGTGTCATAATTTTTTCTTCATAAAAAAAAAAAAAAAAAATATTGAGGCGTGCCATAAGTTGGAAAAAAAACTGTGATTTTTCCTGTTAGTTGCCATAATTATATTAGATATTATGTTACTAATTATACTGAATCTTATACTTGAAGAAAAGAGGCTTTGAAAACAGTATTCTATTATTTTTTTTTTTAATTTTCAGTTGAATGTCTGTGATTAAGTCATTGAAACATGATTTTTATTTCATTTGTTGGACTGATAGAGCCATCAACATATAAAATTTGATTTAGAGTAATTTAGTATTTTCGACATAGTTGCAGAAACTAAAAATAATAAATTCATAATGATAAATTAATTGATATAGTTAAAAGGATTTATGTGTAAAAACTAAAACTATATGTTGCAAAAACTGCATACCCATGTACTGTTAAATCTTCTTTCTTCTTCTGTTTAGCCTCCGGATCTACTATAAAATATTACTTCAGAGGATGAATGAGAATGAAATCTATGAATGTGAATGAAGTGTTGTCTTGTACAATTTCAGTTCAATCACTCCTGAGAAGTGTGGTTAATTGAAATTCAACCACCAAAGAACACCAGTATCTATAATCTAGTATTCAAATCCATATAAAAGTAACTACCATTTCTAGGAATTGAATCTTAGAACTTTTGACTTTGAAATCAGCAGATTTGTGATGTTGCATTAATCATTAGACCAGCCTGGCTATACCAGTAAATCTATAAAAGCTGCATTGCTTAGTTGCAAAACAAAAATTATGTTATTTTTTATGATTTAATGAATATTATACTTTTTAAGGTGTAGATATCTGTATACATAATATTACAATGTACTTAATATTTTAATTTTAAACTGTTCTTCATCACCAGCTAATGTTATTTATGTAGATTTTCTCAGAATTAAATTCTCTACAAATGTTGTTGCAAAATTTTGCTTAGTGGCAATTTAACAAAGTTACTGTTGTCAAACTGTATATATAAAAATTAATATTATTTATATTATTTTCTGCACCAGTTTTTTGTTTTACAATAACTTTCTAAATAATTACTGGAGGTACAGTTTATAGATTTTTTCAATAAAAGTTTTTCAGATCAAAAATCATCAAATTTATTCTTAATTTAATCTGTATGACTTTTAATATCACTTTATTTTACCTTTGGAGCATAAATCAGCATGAAATTTTTTGCAGAATCAAAGAAAGCTGTTCTGGTCTCATTTTTATATGAACGTTTTTTTTTATTCTCATTTCTAAAATATGTCCTGAAATTCTGTTTGTTTCTCAGTAAGAGATCTATAAATGAGGATGTTTACAAAAGAATTCCTTGGTTCCAATTTTCAGATAGATGTATAATAGTTATTATGTCTTAGGTAGGCTAGTACAGGAGGTCTTGGCCTCTCTCTCTTTCTGTTTTGCCTCCGGAACTACCGTAAGGTATTACTTCAGAGGATGAATGAGAATGATATGTATGAATGTGAATGAAGTGTAGTCTTGTACAATTTCAGGTCAACCACTCCTGACAAGTGTGGTTAATTGAAACCCAACCACCAAAGAACATCCGGTATCCTCAATCTAGTATTCAAATTTGTATAAAAATAAAGGAGACTTGGCCTGAAGTAATGTGTTAAGTGGTTCTGGATTAAATCGTGGTAGAAATGGGGGTGGTTTTAGTTGGTAGTCTGCTGATGGCAATTGGATAATACCATCAGTATTGGGAGCCCAACACTTCATGTGTAAATGCATTTCCACCTCCCCCCACCAACAAAAAAAGTGATTATTGTTATTATTTATTTTATTTTACAGAAATAACATTTGAGTGAGAAAATAGTTTCTTGGCTTAAATGGGTTGTCTGGGGTTAAGTGTTATATTTGATACAGAAAGGCTAAGAAAAATCTTTTCATATTTTGGTATTTGGTTGGTGTCAAAAGAGAATTATTATGACTTACTAGTATATATGTATATCAATTTTTCTCTCTTTTTTATTTTTATTTTTTGTATTTCTGTTTATTCTATTTTCTGGTTAAATTTATTTTTTTATATTTCTTTTATTTTTTTGGTCATTTGAGAATGATTATTTTCTTGTCTTGTCTTTTTTCTCTGTTTAATGACATGAATGTGTACCTTGTTTCAATGATAAGGTTGTAGGGTAAATAAAGAATAACACTTTTTTTGAAAACTATTTAATTTACACAGTTGCTTATGTACATTTATTTTGTATTATCTTTAATTTTATCTTACACTTTATTACATTTATGGTAGAAATGCAAAATCACGTAATTGATATATCTTTCTTTTTATACAATGATTTTTTTTACACATTAAACAATTTATTTTTATTTCTAGAATAATAATAAAGACATTATTACAGAATGTGTTATTTATAACTTTACTCTTGTTATTCACAGAACTATTGAAATAATAAGTTTAAAATATCCAATTTTTTTCATCTGTTAATTTTTTCAGCAGTCATTACTATAAGCCACACTGCCAACCATTAAAATATAGAAATAGGATAACAAAAGTATGACAGAGATTTGTAGTTACTGGAAAGAATATATAAATGGGAAACAAAACTGATTGTTAAAGTTAACGTCATAAATTTTATGTTCATTTTTAAAGGCAATAAATTGGATACCATATTTAAGGATAAATACGAGTAATTTTTGTGAGTAGATACATTTCATTGACAAATATATTTGTAAGAAGATTTTTAGAGATAAACATTTTAAAAATGTTACTTCACATTAAGATTTTTATTTACTTTAGAAATACTTAACAGACTATTCAATATATAAATTATATTTAATTTCTACAGTTGTTGACTAACACCAAAAGGTGTTGTCTGTCTTAATGTCAATGAAACATAAATATATAATGTAATAGTACAATACATGTAATCTGTGTAATAGTAATGTTTTTTTTTTCCAGTTATATACATTCCTTACTTCTGAAGTACATGAAAATACTAGTATTATTCAAAATTATAATTAATTACTTCCACCTTCACCAAAACTTTATTCTTCCACAGGATCTTTTGGAGCAAATTTTAAAATGGAATCATCATTGGCAGTGTTATAAATGGTACTCCTTAACATCTTTAGAAAAACATTACTGTGAAACCAGCTTTAGGATTCAGTCTATCTTATATTTGTGTAATATATTATTTTTGACAAATGTAGTTTTTAAATTGGATATTGGTACATGCTCAAGTATTCTGAAATTTACTTGCTATGTTAAAATCTACAAGTTGTGCTTAATATTATTTTAATGAAATATGTGTTCTAATTGATGTTTGAAATTTCACATAAAACTGCCAACATTTTCAGTTAAGAAGATATGAGAACTGCATCAAGATACACAAGTTTATACAACAAACTAATAGTTGCTGAAAAATAGAGCAATCTATGACTATACTAATTGGTCTGTGGTTTTTACACAAAAAAAAATACAGTACTACTCAAATTAATTGGAACAATTAATAAAAAACAGCAACCTTCTTTTTATTTATCAATAAAAAGCAATATGTTTTAATATGTTATGTTTTAATTGATGATTTGTTGAATGTTAGTAGATGAGGTAACCTTATTCAGACTTATTACATACACATTTTATTTTACGGCCCCCCCCTCCGACTTAAAAATGGTTTTCATAAGAAAAAAAAATTATATTTTTTCACTATTCAACTGTCCAATCTTCAAAGTTTTGGCCCACTGTAAACATTCTTGACACATCATTGAAGTAAATATCTCAATTCTTATTAGGAAACTGGCTGGAGAAATGGCTCTCAGACTTTTTGAGTTTATTCTTTTACAATCATATCTCTGTTTCTTTTAGGGGAAAAAGTACCAAGGTTTTGGTATTGCTTCAAAATTTTACTTACAGAACACACCTCCTAATGCTGCTTTACTCTCCTAAATACAATTATTAGTAAATAATGGATATTATTTGCACACCTATATAACATTCTTGTGCAATTATCCTTTACAATATGTTTGTGTAAGATATAATAATGATTCTGCTATACTTTCAAGATATTTCTTCTCATTAATGAAAAAAAAATAGTTTTCAAAACACTACAGAAAGTACTTGCCGCAAACAAAGAAGAAAAAATATTTATAAGTGTATTTTATAATATTTAAATATTCTTCTTATATATATATATATATATA
>JAAAKQ030030412.1:25962-36579 GCA_010016005.3 Zanna intricata
AAATGACCCTAGTAGGTCAGCAGTTTTTGTAATGAATTTTAACTACAATCCACCCTAGCCAGCATTCAACATGCCTTCGTATAAATCTTCAGTCTGTGCAAATTAAAAAAAATTATCCAAAAACATTTAATCTATAAACAATTTTTTAAAAATCTTTCTGATCAAGACAGGATCTAAATGGAATAGTATTCTGACACGAGAAATTTTAATGAAATGACAATTTTAATACTGTGTTATTTTCAGCTACAACAATAAATTATAATTAACATTTTAGTCAGCTGTTAATAAAACAAGTTCAGTCAACTTTCACAAATTCATTCTAAAACAAAGTTCCCTGATTACAAAAGCTGACATTTTCTAACTGGTATATAAACATATTACTCAAAATATAACTTTGCTGAGAGGAAATTATAGTTATTTGACAAAGTTGATTATTTTATTTCTTTCATTTCTTTTTTTGTTTTAATGATTTCTTTACAGTTTTGACATGAAATAATAATAATATTACTTACTGCTGCAAATTAACAAATGATTACTGAATAAATCATATTTTCTTATATGCATTCATTTTTTATTTGTTCCTATAGACAGCATGAATTATTTATGTATCAAACTTAATACAATGTCGCCTAGAAATTAAAGATGTAATTTAAAATTAAAGGGTATAAACTAATTTTTGTTGAAATGTTCCCAATTATCTCAACCAATGTTTACAACAGAATTCTGAAATTTCCTTTCAAATAATTCTTTTCAATTAGAAATTCAAAACTGTGAGAGGATGCCTGTATTATGAGCAGCATAATAAAGCATTTGGCTTTAAATGAATAGGAACATTTTTTACTGATGGATAAATATGTATCGTATTTGGTCTTGTCAAGTGTAGGTTACTATTTTTTTGATTGATCTCTAATACTGAAGCCTATGGTTGATTGCTCATCACTGGAGGAGTTTAGCCTCATACTGTAAATTGGTTGGAACAGGGTAATAACTATATTGAGGTAGGGTTGACTGAGTCTGACACCTGAGATGAGCTCTGAACCAGGTCTGTTTTGCAAATGATAATGATGAGTGTCACTTTTTATGTACTAAAAAAAACATTACCTTTGTATATTTGCTCAATTTCAATCAAAAAGTGATTTTTTAAGTTTGATATTGGTATTCTGTGTAATTCTTGTATGAGTTTGTTTCTTTGAAAGAATATGCATTCAGTTTTGCATTAGTGTAGTCACTACAGTTTAATTTGTGTATTATTAGATTATTGTGTATATAGTAAAGGCTTTGTTAGTTTATCGTATGTTCATATATGTACTCTGATTTTTAAGCAACACCTTCACTCATAATGGGCTGGAAGTCTTATTTAAATGTTTGATATTTGCTAGTTTTATGTACATTTAGTTATTTATTTTCTTAAAGTGTCTATAAAAGATACTTATTTATATAAGTGTGATTGTATAGAGAAGTAAACACATGATAAATATTTTGTTTTCAACAAAAAAAAATTACATACATGTACTTCACATATCAACAGATTAAGCTTTGCAAATCACTTTATGGGAAATGTATACATATAGAAATATTAACCATGAGATAAAATTTTACACAGTTCATAAAATCTATGGACTAAACATGTTTGAACATCATGAAATTTATGAACACAAAAAATCTTACAAAAAAAAGAGAAAAAAAGAGTAAAAAAGATAAACACAACACACATCATTTAATATGTGTATATTTGTTCTGTTTAACTCTGTTATAAATGACTTTCCAAATCAATTCTCGTGGACCTATTTACAAAAAATAATGCTATCTACGTACAATACCTATGATTTAAGTGCTTGCAATATGATTTTCTGAAAAAAATATTTACAGTATTTTCAAGAAATAAGTTTTTAAACTGCTTTTGCAGTTAGAACATAAACAAAGTTCCAACTTGCAGCATAATAATGAACCATGCTTCTAAATTGCCCCATCCAAATCTTTTTGACCTTAAATTGAGCATAACACAAGAACAACTCAACCAATCTTCATCAAATTTTCACATCATTTACAACTTTAGATAAGCTACTACAGCATATCTAAATTTAAAAGAATCTGATTTAGCTATGTTGGAAATTTTTGATCCACAAACTTTATACAGGCTTATATATATATATATATATATATATATATATAAATACAAAGAAAACCTAATTAAAGAAGATAATATTTTCCTACGAGGCATAATTGTATGCCTCATATCTCAAAATGTAAAGAGAATTCATTCCCACCCTTCACTCTCACATGCAACTAAAAGTAATACTGTACTTTTCTTCAAAAAGTTTGTAAAAACAGTAATCTTATTGCAATGTAAATACAAAAAAAAAAAAAAATACAAAAAACAAAAAGTTTAACTGTCACCCCCAATAAAATTTACTAGAAAAATACAAATAAAAATTGTACTTATGTAAATACAAATTATAAAGCTAAATCTATGATTTTTAGTACCAAAAAATTAATTTTTGTTGAGACTGAAATAAAATAATAATAATAATAAAAAACACAAAAAAAAAACTGGAAATGATTTGATAAAAGAAAAATATTCAATACAAGTTTTATAAGCTCTACATGTTTTGTTTAATAAACTTGTCCTGGTTTTTGGAAAAGATAAATTCTATGAATAGTAAAACTTGAAACTGATCAATTTACTCCTTTTATTACAACAATAAATCTAATATTACCTGGTTGTTACTGAAAGTTTATTTTTACATTGTAAATTCTAGAAATTAAAGAAATTCTTTTACAATTAAAAAAATATTATATTGACTTGATGATTTCTAGTTGATAAATTTTTCATGCCTGTTTTTATATTTTAACTTATTTTTATTAATTTTCAAAGGATAGATTCCCCTAAGAAAGAAAAAAATTGTGCGAATGGAGCTGTATAATGTAGGCCAATAGAAAATACATCTCCATCTGTACATGTGTCTTACGTACAACTTATATAAATAAATATATATCTGTGTTAAACTTTAGGTTAAACTTCTCTAGATTTAATAGGGAATAAAAATAAATCATTGAAATAATTATAAAAGTGACAGGCTGACATGATTTTTTTTTGTGTTTCTTTTTATGCAGATTTATTAACTTATTTTATGATTAAGTCAGAAAGAAGAAATTAGTAATATTGAAAGAATACTAATGAATTGTTTTTCATGTACTGACATATTTCAAAAGTTTCAGCTTTTTATCTTAATACTTATTTTTGACTTGATGTACTGGATCTTCTAAACCATAAGAACACCTTTTGTATGTCATAAATTTATACTTGTATATAAAACTATATATAAAATATTTCCTTGCATTTTAGACTATTATTAAACAATGGTTATGATAATACTAGGTTAAAATATACATAGTATGGAATTTAAGATACTTTTAACTCTGATAATAATAATAATTCATAAGTGCTTAGAAAGTTGAAGAGTTAACATTTTTAGCCTTGTGTTGCTGAATAAAGTTTCATTTTTTAAATTTTGCTGTAAATTGAAGAATTTTTTTTTACATTTTCATCAGGTCTCGCTCGTATCATTCACAAGAAGAAAAAAAAGAATAAAAGAAGGAGGTACCCATTATCTGAACCAACCAAAGAGTATGAAGAGTCCAAATTAAGATAATTGAATTATTCCCAAAGATGATTTTAATAAAGAATTGAGAACCTTGTTCCATATCCTGAGTTCCGCTGTAGATGCCCACTACAGCAAGCCGTTCATCTCTGGGTTGTGCCATGCTTAATTGGAGGTTCAATGCAGAGAGGGAAAAAAAGTTCTTGTATCATCCCTAGGATGGCTGAGTTGAATCAAACAATTTCTCAACTAAGTCATGATATAGCAATAAGAGTTAGACCTGAGGCACTGATGAAATGTTTTTTTTTAAATAAAAAAAAAAAACCTATATATTTGATACCCTTAATTAATAAACAGCAATATTTTAGTCGTTGGAATTAATTGATGCCTACACGGTCTGACATAATATTTCGTTCTGATAGCTGAGAAATCAATATAATTGCATTGCAGTAATTTTCTTTTTAATTTTTTGATAGTTACACAGATACAAAAGTGTCTAGGTAGAGTTTAATTAGATATACCAAAAAGTTGTGTGAATCTGTGGAAAGTCTCCTTTTACCATCAGTTTATTAACATAAGATTTTCAGTTAATTTTGTTTCATATCCTAAAACTGTATCTTAAAGATCTAATAAACACCCCAACCAGCACATGTGATTCCCTCCAGAGAGGAGAACGCAGTGCTTCCTCCAAACATTAGGGCCCCTGAAAGGTGTATTCCTGTTCGGCCAAAAGGTACTAGTAATGAAAGGACATCAGGGGAAGGATTACAGCAGAATCTTGCTCAAAAAACGAAGCTCATATGCTCCTAATCTCCCATGATCAGCCCTGTCAATAATTTATCACCGGTCTAAAGGATCAGAATGCAAATAAATGAAACAATCCACCCATAAATGAAACAATACAACTGTAACCGCCACTATATAAGTAATTATCTGCCTGATAAATGAAAGACACAGAAACAAGAGACATTCATCCAGGTTCCACAATTAGTAGGGAGATAATAAATTATCTCCATCATATGCATAATATCTTTTCCATCTAATAAGCTTGGCTTATTGCCTTAAGCTAATTTTTACTGCTCTACCTACCTATTATTTGTACACAAAGAAGACTGTTTAATATTTTCTTAATAACTTTTTACAGGGCAAATTCATTAAAATCTAAATACTTATGTTTTTATGAAGCTTTGTGCTTTTTATTTTATAATGTTATAATTACATGATAAAATCAAGCAATAATAAAATACAGTTTTGTGACAGATTCTGTATTAATTGGCTTGATAAAAAAATATTATCTTAGGTGACTTGATATACTGTCTTAAATTCAGATACAAAAGTTTTTTTTTTTTTTTTTAATATTGAGTATAACTCTACCTTAGCTACCTTGGCTATAATCTATCTTTTGTAGATAATTAAAGATAAAAAAAATTTAGGAAGATTATGAAAACCAGAGACCTGTTTTCAATCTGGAGTATACAGAAAAACTTTAGGATACATTATAAAATATTAAATATTGTTAAAGTTGTAACACTGTAACTGATTAATTTCTAAAATTGAGTGATGAGATGTGTAACAGAAGCTCATGTCTGTCAATTCATATTTCCTCTACCTTTAACTGATTCTGTCAAAATAACTGTGTTAAGTATAAGCCATATAGACCAAGGGTATTTAAGAGTTGCACTAAGTTTTAAAAGTTTAGAACCACTCCCATGGACAATTGCAAAAAAAAAATTATTCCTTAGAAATTACCTAGGATTGAGATAAACTTTTTTAGTATGTTTCAAAATTTCAATATACATTTGAAGGAGATTATTTTAACTTGGTTAATTGAAGCAATTAATTAATTACTGGACTTATAAACAATAAAAACAACAGTAAAATTTTGTTTTTCCCAGTCATATAGTGGCTTTAAAAAAAAAGGGTACAAGATAATTCCTGAATTCCTATTTCTCAAAATTCCAAATTTTTTTATTTAACAGAGGTAGGTTAATTTTACTATAAATAAAACAATCACCAATTATTTTATTGGAAGATCGATTGAATTAAATTTTTGAAAAAAATCAGAAATTTGCTTAACTTTTTTTGTAAATCTTGCTGCTGCAAGTGATTTTTATGGCTTTCATATAATCTTCGACTAAGTTTTATGAAAAGATTTTAGTAAGATGTGAAAAGAATAAATTCATTCAAAAGAATCAATAAACAACAATCTGAGTATCTCTGTACTGTATACAAGTGAAGCCAATCTTCAGCATAAATTTTTAAAGTTAAAATGACTTTTAAGTAGATATTTACACAAGCAGGCAACATATTTCTGGGTTCCAACTTTGTTGAATATGCAATTTTTTGAGCTTTCATTATTACAAGATAGGTTTGCTATAAAACACAGTAAAATTACTCAAAAGTAAGTTAACCTTTATCATTAATAGATTTAGTAAACTTTTGGTCCTATAAACAATAATTTCCTTATATATTTACCTAACTTTATTGTTATGGTAAAATCATTACTACTTTGAAATTTTTTGAATAACTTAAACATATAATTTAATTTCTAGATGGATAATTTGATCATTGACAACAAAGAAAGAGTTAACAAATATGGTTATATGTTAAAGAGTTAATGGAGTTTCTTATATAATCTTGGTAGGCAGTTTTATTTCAGAAAGAATTCATAAGTTCATGTCTATGTAATATCAGAAATATTTTCCAAAAAACTTTTAGTTTCATTTTCATCAGTATCATCATTATGCAATTTTAACATAAAAATCCATGTAAGTAATAAACTTAAATGACAGCTGAATGCTATAAGTTGAAGATAATGTGTTTGCAGAGAATATTTTAAAGATGATGCGTTTGATGACTGTGATGATAATGAAACTGATGATGTTGATGGTGAAATTACTTTATTGAGGTTTCCTTTTCCATGCTGCATTGCTGCTGGTTGTTCCCCTGTTAAACAAAGAAAATAAACTATAACATAATATTTTAATTATCTATATTTTGGTATAAAAATGAAATCATTTATCAATTATAACAGTTATAATAAAAAATAAGACAATTCTACAAATAAGTATAATCAAAGAATTATTAAAGAATTTACTTAACAGCAAATTTACATGTTTTCTTTCCAGCTTATTACAACTAATTAAATTATTTTCTTGATTATTTATATTTATCAATATTATTAAGTCAATCAAGTCTTAAAATACAGAAGCTTAATTGAAAGTTAATTTGTTAGGGTTTGAACCCAAAACATCAAAATTCTAATAACTTAGTATTTCAGTCTATTGATATGAAATTAAAAATTTTTTCTCTAAATATATTTTGTCAGGAATAAGGCTTTTTTTTTGGAATTTTATGAAATGGTTAAGAGGTAAAAATTTTTATTCCTAAAAATTGAATTGAATCTCTACACATTATTCCACATACTTATTATTTTATTATGTTGACTTAAAAATCTGTTTTGTACTTTTTTTTTAAAATAATAAGTTACCAGAAATAGTTTGCAATCCTTGAATAAATTTCCAGTGCTTTTAAAAATTATAATTTTTTAAACATGGAGCTGATAGCATGCAACAGTTAAACATAGAGTAAACATGTGAGACTTGACCAGTTGAGTGTAATGAAATATACTTCCACACTAAATCAGGCAAAATCATTTAAAATGAACGAACTTATATCAGATTAATTATATGTCATCACAGGATACCTAACTACTTTACAACAGTATCAATTACAAATATGAAAATAAATTTGGAAAGATCTTTTAGAAGCAAAATTCTATGCAATTTCATTCAATCTCTTTTAAAGATCTTTAAATACACTTTATCAGTAATGACAGTAACACATGTGGTATATATATATATATAAAGATGAAAAAAGTATTTTAATATTTTATAGTATCAATTTTTCTGAAATTTTATGTAGCTATCTGTGATAAATTTAGCAAAGAAGCTAGATTTAAAGTAAGAAAATAAGAAAAAAGAAAGGAAGAAATTAATCTGCTATTCTTTTTATTCAATATTTTACTTTTTCACACCCTCTCCATTACACAAATGCATGCATACATGTGGAATTTTTCAACCAATATTTTATTATTATAGGATTCAAACGTCCAGTTCAATTGCTTCAAATGTTGAGAAATACATTTACCTTTTATCAGAGGAGATAATGTTTGGACTGATAATAATACTCTGTAATGTTTATACGTGGGTTTTTCCCATGTTATTAACTCAAATTATATATTAGAATAATATTAATAATAACGATAATGATCTGAAAAAATTCAACCCCATGTCTATGCAATAACATCTACGGACATGTCTGGGGTGGGCAATGACATAGCACTTTGGTACTTTCACTTATGTTGGTTAATGAGGCAACGGTCTTACCACAAGCAGCTTCCTTGTAAAATACAGGAGTGATGGACCTGAGCTGGTTGTGGTTATGTCTCTTGGTTTTGCTGCTTGCAGCCGAAGCAGTAGGCATGACCATGATGCTGGGCGGAGTGTGGATGAGGAGTGCACATCCCTTTTCCCGGATGTGAAGGCGGGTTAAGGGTGATCGCTGTGAGTTTGCTCTGTCGAAGTCTTGGGCCATCCAGCATGATTCAGTCATGTCAGCCCTTGGCAGGAATTGTTCCTTGTATAAGGGTGTCAGGGGCCTTATGCTGCGTGTGAGCCCTGGAATGTCGATAGCATGGGTTAGGCAGTACCTGACTCCCCGGCCCAGGTTAAATTAGTCGGAGGTGCCTGAATGGAGGAAACCAGGCAGGATCAATCAATAATCCGGGCAGACCAATCATCTCTCTACCTACATCTTGTGACATATTGACTGGCATATTTTATAGGTTATGGAAACAACATTAGCAACGCCTGTGACAGAGGGTTCACATAAAAACCTTCGTCTTGGAGAACCTCTGTCATCACAGGCAGAAGAGGAGAAAGAGGATGGAGTTCTTGGACACTGAGAAGTCAGATCAAATGAAATTTTGACTGAAAGGCAGTGCAGCGATACAAAAATATTTGGACATCAAAAGGACTTATCAAGATAAGTCCTTTCATGATAGCATGAGACATCTTGAAAGCTACTGTAGAACTGGTGAACGATGTGAGAAAAACTGCTAAGAGATTGTTCATTGAAATTGTCAATAACATGCAATCATTATGTCTGCTGAAAGTAAAGAAGATTGGATTGCTAGATATTGAGGTTTGACCACATGGCACTCTAAATACATCAAGAGGTGTAGTTGTATGCAGGGATTTGCTGAATTACATTGAAGAGGAAATTGTTGAAGAATTCAACGAATAAGACATTATAACTTGTCGATGACTGAACATCCAACACAATGGAGAAGTTTTAGCTTCCGCATCTCACTTATTGATGTACAATAAGCCAAAGTTCTCAGAAAAGAAAAAGGCTATAATCATACACAAATTGAAAAATCAACTAATCAAAAAAGCACATAGACAAAAAAAGCAGATGTCTCTAAAAAATATTTGTAATTCAACCTGGGAATTAGCCTTCAACCAGTTAAAAGGTGAAAGAAAAAAAGCTAAACCACAGAAGAAGTTTGAACATAATACACCATTGGTAAAAGATGAAGTAGAAAAAATCTCCATTCAGGGAACCAGCAAAGAAAATGACATGATGGTAGTTAGAAAAGAGAATGATGGACAAGTATCATTGGATCCGCAGAAAATTTGGGCCTGTAAAAGAGGAGATGTGCTCTTTAGTTGCCCAAACATTTTGCCGGTGTGAACATCAAGCTTAGACTCTGATGCAATGCTCACTGTACCATCTATGCTGCTATCATCTGACACCAACAGCAATATATCCTCTGTATTTTTGTGCGAAGGTTCAGAACACTCCATCTTGGAAGCCTCAGACACCCTGGAAACAGAGGTGAAGGATGTCAGTCAGATGGCCTGAAAAACGTATGGCCTAAAGGTAAACCTAGGCAATAGATTGGATAGTAGAAGTTTTTTGATGAATTTTCATTTAGACTGAGTTTTTAATAATTGCAAGTTTATTACAAACATTATACATCCTTGTCATCTTGTGTTGCTTTTGGGGTTTTAATGTCCAATGACAAGTGTATTTCTGAGTGATCTGCCTGACAAGGCTAGTCTTCTGGCTTGATCATTAATTATTTTATCTAGGAGGGAAAGGAATTGTTTTTCTTTTTTGTTTGGGAAAAGGGTTAAGACAACAGTAGTCAATAACCCCCCTAAAAAAATAAAATACAATAAAAATAATAATAGGAAAGAAACAAATAAATTCTTATAAAAGTATATAATTAAAACTAAAACCAAGCATAAATTTTAATTACTTCAGCTATGAAAAACCATTTTGTGAATTAATCATAATTAGGGACAATGGGTTGATAGGAATATAATTTGTAGACATTGTAGCAAGAATTATATCTTTAAGTATGTAAAAATAAAACTGTGTTGGACATTTGAAACAAAATATGAGGAAACTTATAGGTAATGATAAACAATAACAGAATCAATAGCAAAGAGAATTGTCTTGTGACAACATATATAGTCTGTAGGCAACTTATATAATGGAAAAGATCATTATTTAGAATGTGATAGATAAGTTTTGTTATTCTATATAATGTTTTGGAGTGGTAAGTTGTAGGATTTGCATTTTTGTTTGACACTTCAATTGAACATAATATAAATTCTATTAAGTATGTATTACACATTATTTAATTAAATTTGTCTTATTATTTTTTCAAATTAGTTCTAATTGTTATTCTATACCAATGGACTGCCATGTCAGATAAAACTATTTCTAATAATATTTAATAAATTAAAATTAAAGTACATTGTCTGAACAAAGCAATATATGTTATATAATGTGAATAAGAATTTAAGTTTAGAGTGTTAAAGAATAACATGGGATTAAAGTAAGTAATCTTGTGAAAGAAATTAACACACACACACACACACACACACACACACACACACACACACACACACACACACACGCACGCACGCACGCACGCACG
>JAAAKQ030030413.1:0-17240 GCA_010016005.3 Zanna intricata
TGTGTGTGTGTGTGTGTGTGTGTGTGTGTGTGTGTGTGTGTGTGTGTGTGTGTGTGTGTGTGTGTGTGTGTGTAAGTCTATTTGTCTGTTTTTAATGAAACATGCCACTGCTATGAAGCAATATTAATAAAATAACTGGAAATCAATCTTTTGTTTTAATATAAGGAATCGACATAACGTAAAATTACGCTTTATATTTGTTGTGCGTTTCAAGGGATACTACTGATAAAATTTAAGAACAAAAAATTTAAAAATATATATATATACAATTATTTTTTATTTTTTAATAAAAAATGCCTGTTTTTTTTTTCAGTTTCTGTTTATGAAAGATTAATATACTACTTGTTTCGACCTACGGTCAATCTTCAGGGTTTTAACTTAAATAAATAAACTTGCGCCTATACATATCGAAACGTTGTACTATTTTTAACGAACACACATAAATGTATTTTCCTTCATCTTCACGCATTTTTATTATTATGTGTAATTTTCTAAGTACCTTAATATTTATCTAGATACTATAAAAATTTGGGAAGTTGTTAGATAATTACAAGTAGCTGATCGTACTAAAGTTTAGCACGAGGACGAAAATGAAATAAAAATTTAAACTCTAGTTCAAATCGCTAACAAAGTTCTTCCGTTATCACCCTTAAATAAAATATGCTGCCCTCCCGTAACGTCAGGACCTTACCGATCAATCTTTAATATCGGCTGATACTGATCCGATAAAGAAAATCAGAACACTCTCCGATTCCGATTTTATCCATTTCACTTACTGTACATAACGTTTGCTATATCATGTACGTACATTGTTGCTACGCGATTGTTTTTGCGTTTGATCTTGGAGTATATTCTGACCGGAGTTTCAATACGGTTATGAAATACCGAGTCAAAAGATTACAGGGATTTAATAATAAAATCTCCGATAGGGATTATAAAGTATAATAAAAGATTTAACTATGATTTTTTTTTAAATTTAAAAACAACGGAATAAATAATAACCTTCATTTTCATTTTGTAATGGTTATAAAGAGGCGTTAAAATTACTCGTAATAAAAATAGTTATTCTACGCAAAGTATTTATGTTATTTCGTTCTTTTTAACGTATAAAATTTTAGTAAAGAAGCTCATAAAAGCAACTAAATAATAATTCGCATAAGAAAAAGTGGACAAATCGTAAATTGAACTTTGTTCGGTATGAGTTTTCTTATAATTTATCTTTTACATGAACATATTTTATGAACGTACAACTCTTTTATTACTATTTCTTTTTTTTTTGTGAACATATTTTCCAAATAAATTCACAAAAACATACAAATAACAGAATACTACGCGTTAACAAAATTTGTCCAAGAATAAGATAGATCTGACTTCAAGTACCCTAAGGTAATACGTAAGATTCAGTGTTCCTCTTTGAAACCATTGTTCCTTCACTGTTTAATCGAATGGAATGAAAGCGATATTACGACATTAGCAACGTTAGTAATACTCCCAAAAGTCACGGAAAACATTATCAACTTCCCACAACTGCGATATATGAATCCTTAGATATCTATTCATTTAAAAGTAGGATATCGTTTAATTAGTGCGTCTCTGGTGTCGGAAAAAAATTTTTTTCAAGAGTGAACCAGGTAATTTAAGGGACAAAGAATTTAAGATTACTTCGTTCAAGTTATCTGAAAAAATTTTACACACTTCTAGAGTTTAAAATCTGTAAAATACGTAATTTACAACTAAATAAATAAATAAATATTTATTCTGATCGGTACATGAAAAATATGTGATATACGGATCATATACGCGTAGATCACGATATAAATTGTAAATGTTAAAACAGATTATAAAATAAAAAGTAGATGTGTTTAAAGTCCATAATAGTTAATTAGTTAAATACAAACATGAAATAATGTTAAGGTAAAAAAATACTAAAAAAAAAACTACTACAAAATAATTAAAAATTTAGAAACTGCAACTGAAAATTATTTCAATAATCCGTAAAATATTATTAGACCATAAACATTTGAAATTAAAATGATTTTCAAAATATTATTTTGAGAATAATTTTATTCAAAGGCTACGGGTGCAATGGGTACATATTATTAATTTTATACAATTTAATAACATGAAATTAGAATCCTGAAGATGGCTTGTGATAGTTCGAAACTCATATGTTATAAATTAGTCATAAATGACTAGTAGGATACAAATAAAAGAGTAAATAAAAATCATAAACTTTGATAAATAAATAAATATGTATTTTATTAAAAGTATTTTAAAAATTAATTTTATTAAAAATTGAAGCTATTTGTTATAAGTTTCAAAGAACATGTGATGAACAGATATCTTAAGTGATCCAAGGCAAAATAAAATAGAGGAAATCTTTTATTTTTTTTTTAATTCTTACAAAGATGTGTTATACAAACACAAAAATCCTTCATTTTCCATCAGAATGTTTATTTTTATACTTTAAATTAGAACAGAAACATAACCGAAAAACTTTTCAACCGTTTACTCCTGTCAATTTATTTTCCTGGACAGGAGATATATATATTTGCCTTAATTTATCTTCCTGGATAGGAAGGTTATTAGTTTTGATCCCTGGCTGAACTAATTATATTTTAGCTTTAAAGCCTCCTCCATACTCTTCCCATTAACAATTCTGTTATTGATTTGTAAGTGAAATCCTGACCAGTTGGTCTACAGATGCTACAAATTACACCTACAGTCAACAGAAAGAAGGGATGCAACTTCCTACAGGCCCTTATTCAACAAAGCTCCACTAGATGACCGGAGTCTTAACTGGAAAATAGATCTACAGTCAAAGATTTTCTTTTTAATGCAGGATGAATGACAGCTTGTTTATAATAAAATGTTACAGTGACCGATATAACAGCATCAGTTATTTATTTACATCGTAAAACATTTAAATTTTATTCAATAACCGCATAACATCATTTCAGCTGTTTGTAAAAATAACCGATTATATTTAATCGCTTGCAACCTGATATTAGTAAATTATTTCGAGTCTTAAAGATAAAAAACAATTCTCTATCCTGAATTTTTCTCATGTGGTCTTCTGCCCCTGTACTAAAAAAAAATTATATTCCAGTTTCATTTACTGAAAATATTTCAAAAAATGTTACTTAATTTTCAGAAAATTTTGTATATAAAAAAACAATTTTTTCATGAGAGAACAGGAATCAAGTCAAAAATTAAACTGAGAGAATAGTCACTGTGGCAGGGGATAAATCCATGGTAGGGATCTTATTAAATTTCCTTTTTGATTAGTTAGAATACATATCTTGCCATGGAAACTTTGGAAGCTCAAAAACCATGTCATTATAGCACCACAGATTAGATATTATTACCAATGCAAGGAGTGAAAGTTCTCTATAGCGAATTATTTTTTTAATTTTAATAAGACAGTCAATAAGTTCTTTTTAACTAAAAGATGCTAAAAGAAATAAGGATAGTGATGAACTTCTTTATAATGATTTCAGAAAATCTCATACATCTCATTAAAAGCCTAGTAAGCAGTATTTCATGATATTATTAAGTTTTGTTTATTATTCACAAATAATAAACCAAATTTTTATAGGAAATTTTAGAATCATACCTAAATACATTCATTAAATATTTTAATTTTATGAAGATAAGAATAAACATCATGTGGAAAATGAAGTGTTATGACATACTATTTTCAGTAGAGAATTTTGGTAATTATCAACCAGATTGTTTGGAATTACTTTATATGATAGGTAAATCATGAGAAGGTTCCTGCCCTACAGGAGGCATCACACTTCTTCATTTTGTAAATTTACTTTACTTAAAAAATATCAATCTTTTAGAACACATGTATTGAAGTTTAGTGGTCACTTTCTTCCGCATCAGTGCTTCCAGTTAAAAAATACACGACTGACACTTGCACTTCTTCCCTTAAATTTCAAATCTTGAAGAAGAACCTTTTCATGAATAACCTACAGTAAATTGGTTATTCCTCAGTTATAATTATTTTATTACATTTTTCAACGCAAAGTATATGTTTGTATGTATGTTTTCATATATACACAAATAATAAAATTAATTACTCACAAAAATATTAAAGTTACTTTATGAACATATACTTTGTTTAATAATTACATAGCTATTTATAATAATCATACGTAGATCATTCATTGTTAGATAATAATAATCAAATTTCTGTTGGCAAAATATAAAAGTTTACATTAAGATTGAACAACTGGAAATCTTACTTATTAATGTTGTTGTTAAACCTTATTGTAGATAGTGCCTTTTAGATGCTATTACACATAAAATGATGGTAATCTTAAAAGACATCATTTTAAATTTCAAATTGTTTTTTTGTTAGTATGTATATAAATATATACATATGCGTGTATGAATTTGTATGCGAGTGTACGAGCATTATGCCAATCCTAAAAATTATGAGAAAATAGAAATAATTTAGTAATAATTGGAAAAAATATTACCCCTTAAATATTTTCATTCTAATATTTATTTATAATAAAAAATAATTTTGATGGTATTTTTTAATAGTCAATTATGATTATGTGCGCAGCAGAATACAATTGTTATAATGAGTGTGCGTGAGAATGTTCTAACACTTAAAATGCTACTAAAAAAAATAAACTAATGCTAACTAATAAAGATAATTATTATAATCAGTACTGTATTAGGGTGTTAACATCTAATTTTATTGCCTGTTTCAATCATTAAACATTATTTACTATAAATATAACTGATACACAACTCTTTATCATTATTCAAGATGTATTTATTAAAATAAAAAATATAAAAAGAAAAGAACTCTCATTAACATAAACCGCTAGTCGATCTATAGAACTTAAGTTTATAAAGTTATATTAAACTTATGTTATATAGAAAAAAGCAGCAGGTGGTACAAACTAATCATATCGTGCAAGTTTAACCTAAGAAGAAAAAGTTAAATTCTCAGATAGAGGAATCAAAATATAATGTGAATATTATTTATTTTGATTAATTAGTAAAAATATTTTTCAAGTGTAAATTTTTGGTTAAATAAAGTGTACATATTTCCTAATTTATAAGTCTGTTACATAACTTATTTATTATTGTCTTTATCTTCATAAAAAGATATATGTTTCCAGATGTAACCATAAAAGTGTGAGACTTAGTTATCTAGGGTTTAACTGAGAAATGAAGGCTCCCCTGCAATGTCAGCTTCAGCAGAGTTACATAAGCTTATTGTTTACTTAACTTGTATTTGTCTATTTCAGCTGTTGTTTTGCATATCTTTAATAGCAAACAGGATTGTTATAAGATCACAGAATAATTAACCTGCTTATAAAACTTTACAAAATAATAAGATGCATTTTTCAAGTTAAAAAAGTATAACAAAATTTAACATTTAAAAAAATGGTCAAAGATCTGAATAATAAGATTATTTTATTGATATTTTGCTAAGAATTATGAGGCCTATCTTTATCTGATGGCACTTGAACTATTAAGGTTACATAGCTACTGGACAGATATATGGGGTTCCCAAATTAGCTTACAAACAGCATCTTCCACCAAACACCACAAACAACGTATGGCTCTGAAAATGCCAGCACCCTCAACATAAAGTATCTATAAAGGTCAGACTTCTACCTGCAGAAATCATAATTTTTGTAGTAGGAAAGAAGGAACCAATGTTAAGAAAAAAGGATGGATAGTGAGAAAAACAATCTAACCTCACAAGAAATTCAGAACAACATAAACAACTCTACCCAAAGGAAAACTACAGCCCACCCTCTATGCAAGTACCCATCTCACCCACAACATCCAAAAGAGATATGGTGTCTTAGTCAATGGGACAAACATACTACTGACCAAAAATTTACCAACTTAAATATATTCTGAAAGTAAAATTGCTTTTTATCCAGGAATTCAAGGGTCACCCAAGAGTAAATGGAGTTCCTGAAGGAACATCTTCACTCATCCAAAAACTTGTGTGGGATGTGGAAATATTAAAACGGACTTAATCCATTCAACCAGCACCTCAACCAGAAATAAAAGATCTAAATCAATATAAAACAATTTAAATTGAATTAAAACATTTTTTTTAAGTTACAGACATCTTCCACTTCTTGAATTGCATTAATTGTACCACTGTTAACGACAAAATGCCTTACTACCTAACATTTTAATGACAGTTTTATGCTGTTTCCTTTTAGAGTGTAGATATGCCTGATATATACTTTTTCCGGTGAAAAAATACAATACCTCAATATTATATTATTCTTTATGTAAAATGTAACAAGACACATCATTCTAAACTAGTAAAGATTGGTTATAGTTATTACATATCAAATTTAATGTGTATTTAACCTCTTAAGTACTAAGTTATTTATCTAGAGTCAGCATACACAGACTAGATTTTTTTGACTCACCTGTGATAGATCTGTATTCCTCCCATTGATTCATTTTCACTTTCATTTGAGAATGATTTTATATTTTTATATGAAGAATATCTTATAAAAATTTTGTAAAAATAATTTTACGTAAAATTACATTAAACCAATTAAAAAAATTAATGCTGTTATTTACAACACTAATGATTTTTTAACACTGATAGAATTTATAAAACACAAATAAATCTAACAAAAAAAAAAAAAATTGGGTACGTGCATCTACGATGCGTGGTGAGATTTGAACGTGACGTCTTCTCGGACTTACTGTTTGAAATTGATGTTGATCGCACTCCGATCAATAGAGAACCAAACATGCATGAAGCCCGGGTAACGAACGCAATTTCAGTGAATGCCTCCCATTTATTAGACGTAATGTTGTCACGTGGAAATAAAAATAGATAAAATAAAAAAATTGAGACTTTTTAAATTAAAAATTTTGTATTTGTGTGATAAATACCAAAACACTGTGCTACACACAACCCTACATCACATTGAGTACACACATATCTAGACTCTTTCCTCTCTTCTTCATGTATTTCAGAATGTGTAAAAACATGGCATTTTCTCATCAATTTTTTTCTATTTGTTGTCTCTTGCATAAGAAAAGGAAAATGTTTCTCAGTTAGTCTGAGTGGTGGCTCTTTAGATGAAGGTTGTTCCCCACACTGAAAAATCCTTGCTGTATGTTGCTGTTCAAGAAGTTTTCACATGACTTCCAATTGAAAGTAAGCTAAGGTAAGGTGTTTGCCAGTATTTACCATGTATAAGGCATGGGCATTCAGCAACACTATAGCAATGAAATGAAAAAAAAGTTTTTGTGGCATTTTACTGTTTTGCAAATACATTCCACTGAAATAAGCATCATATCGCTTCGATCTACTGCCCCCATCTTCCCATTATAATTAACTATGTGTGTTTTTTTTTTGTATTCTTTTGTTATATGATGTTTTTTATTGATTGTTTTAATTTCATCTTTGTGAGGTGTAGAGAGCATTGTTACTTGCTTTTTGTCTAACCATTTCACAATCATTATATTACAAACAGACCTCATAACTCTCTCAGCTATTTTCTTCAGATCTGGCAGAAATGGTATCAATAATCTAACTGGTTTTACAGTTGTCATTACTCCTCCATGCTTTGCCTACAATGCATGAGGTGAATACCTCCGTTAAAACCTCCACCAAGTTTTGGAGCTACACACCTCTGTTTTCAACAATGGTGAAAAAAATTGTTTAAAAATATTTGTTTTTAATCCATTAGTGTAAAAAGTAAAGCTTCATGGTAATTAAGTAATTGCTTATGGTCATAAAACAAAGCCACTAAGATGTAGCACTTGCTCCTTGACTGACTGGGTGCTGCAAGCCTAGAGTTTTCTCACCTGTTTTTTTTTAGAGTTGAGGTAAATCATTCTTCGTGCTCCCATTATAGAGTTCATATCAAAGAAAACTAAAAACATTAACTGCTTTTCATTAACTCATATCAATTTCAATACATACATTTTTAGTTAGTTATATTCATTTTTATATAATATCATATAGTGTGTATTGTATTGTATTGTATGTATGTATTTTTAGCATAGCTGTAAAAACATTTATGTTTTCTCTTTATAACATTTTTTTTTTTAAACAAGTATAATCAATTTAATAATTTATGTAAAAAGATATAAATCATTGTAGGCAGTAAAAACTTTAAAGGAGAAAAAAACAAATCCATGACTAAACTATTACCAACGTTAAAACTAAGCTTTTATGAATGATGTTTATCCATCATACATAATTATTTTTATCTCACTTCTGAACAAACAACCACATGGAATGAGATACAGTAATGCACTATTCACACAGTGGAGTATGGGTAGCATCACTTGACCAAACAACAACAATAACATTTTAAAGTGACTTGGTTATTATACATACATAATCTCATGTGTGTTTTAATGTTCTAAATTCAAAACTTGAATATTTGTATTTAAATGAACATAGCCATTGCGTACGCATATTTTAATAAGTGAATAGTCAGCAATTTTTATGAATTCATGAAAATTTTTATGTTTTAATTTACGAGTATTTATAATTTTAATTGTCTTCTGCTATTTAAAAGAAATGTTTTTGAATTCATTATTTTGTTGAGACCAATAACCAATCAGTATTTCATCACAAACTATGTCTCTTCCAAAAACTTCAATCTTACCAACTCATTGTACTTATGGATAGCATGTGATATAATTACCTAAGTATTATGCAACTGAATATGAGTTTATTCGTCCCACTTAATAATAAGAACTTACATACTTATCTAAAGCATTCTATTATTTTCCAGTAAATAAATATAATTCAACATTTTAATTATTATTTTCACCTAAAACATGCAAAAATGTTTAAAATTAACATTACTATTGATTTAAACAGTGATCTAAGTCGCAAGCAATGTGATATCCACATTTTAATCTGGCTGTGTTAAATGATTCTTTTACCCCTCCCTATAAAAGAAAATAGCACATTATTTAATTTACATCTGTATAAACAAGATAATTATCATCTCTACATACCCTAATCACAAAATCTCAGGTGAATATTACAGCAATCTAGGTGTGCTATAGGAAACAAGGTATAAAGCATTTTTAAGGCTAAAATGAAAAGAGTAAAGCATTCTTTAGAGCCAACCAGATCAGTTTTTGGTTCCAACATTGGTAAACCATAATTTTAAAAGATAATAAGCTTACTTAGTTTTTAATACCTGCTTGCCATTTTCAACTTTTTTAACACTCATTCTACAAAAATTATACAATGACTTAAATTTAACTCCATAATTTTTTTAAAATATTAAGTTACTGATTTTCAATTAATGACTATTTTACGCATTTAGTTATCAAGTTAAAGATTGACTCAAATTGATCTTACACATATATATATATATATACTACCAACTACACAAGAAGCGTAGCTGAAATGTACAACAGTAAAAGTATTGAATTTGAATAATAAAAAAGCAACTGCTAATCACACAATAAAAGCCGATGTTAATCTTCACAAACAGCATTTAATGTAAATTTTGTTTAACTGATTTTTCTAAATGAGAATCAGTAATTAATAATTGCAACTCACTGTTAATCAGCTATACGTTGAACCTCTGTAGAACTTGAAAATATCAATGCTCTGTTGAGCTTAATCAGTTACCAATTAACATATACTGTAAAATGAAAGCTATATATTGAACCTCTGTAGAACTTGCAAATATCAATGCTCTGTTGAACTTAATCAGTTACCAATTAGCATATACTGTAAAATTAATCAATAAGCCAATCAATATACCTCACCAATGAATTATACTTGTCACCAATAACAACCATTATGTTATTAGCCCAAAAACAGGATTGCACCTCACCTACTTTTGAAACAAAAGCCTAAGAAGCAATAATTGTATGCTAATAATTCACCAGGGAATGATTAATTTTACTTTTTTTTTCAGAAACATAAACAATAAGGTGTTTAACAATACACTTATTCATGAAACATTTAGCAAAAAATACAATAAAAATAAAGGCTGGTTGATGATAATAATAAAAGAATGACAACAGTGAATTAAATAAGACATGTGCAATAGCTTTAATTGGTGCATTTCTCAGTAGTCTCTGTGTGTCTTCTTTTCCTGTGTCAGTAAGTAACAATCACTGCAATAATAAACGATGCTGCAATAAACAACCCAGTATATGATTTATTTTTTAATGCAATAGATAGGTTTTCAAGATTTATCATAAATTGTGTGAAATCACAGGGCTATAGTACAAATACATTAATATTTAAAATCAAATTTACATAATATTCTTTTTTCTTTATCAACATTATTTGCTTGAAATTAGTCACTAGCAAATATTTAGTTATTCTGTGGCAAATATTACTTACATCCCTTTTTGGACTTCCAACATCTTGTCTGTTTTTGATGAACCAAGCAATAGAATTATTCCATATTTCATAGCACAACAAAAATAAGCAAAGTAAATCCTTTTTTTGTTTCCATATTTGTAATATTACCGAAACTCATGAAAAAATAAATAATGTATTTATTTTAACTCACTAATTACATAATTAATGTTTTTTTTTTACAATAATAAAATCAAAATTGTTAAAGTAACCTCACAAGAAGATATATAATAAATTAAATTCAGCCATCAATAAATGTAGAGTTTTATTCAATGTCAATGCACACACAAGCTACTGACTCCACTGCCGTCAAAAGAAAGGTATCAAAGTACAAAAAAATTCAAAATAAAGATTTTACTCAACTGCAAAACAGCTAATTTTGACATCAACTTTTAGACAAATATTTTTGTACCATAAAAATAATGACTTTTGGAAAAAATTTGGAAAAGTCACAATTTTAAATTAGCAAAAATAGTGTAAATTTTATTTTTATAGTATTGTTACAAAACAATAAAAATAAAGATAACTTGGTGAAATTTACCTTGATAATATTGTGAAAATAAATATTTCCAATCAAACACCAACAAACTTCATAATCTCTTATTCTCATTACATAGTTGACATTCATATAATTTTTTATAGTATATTTAGACAAAATGAAATTTTAATTAAATCCAAGACTAATAATACACATTGTAAATTATATTCATGTTGGAAGTAGAATACAATAACTGCATAAATTTTCTCAATCTTTGAAAAAACTATTTATCTAATTTATTTATTTAATTATTCAGATTTATTTACTTACAAATAAATAGGAAATCATCAACAGATGTAATTATTTATGTGTACTAAATCTCACCAGCCTCATCCCCCAAAAAGTGGCACTTTATAATCCATTCATACACAGATTATACACAATACCACTAAGCTCTCAAGATTAATTCAGTTTAATAAAACACACTTAGTGTGAATAATGGATGTAGTAGAAAAATAAGAATACACTAATCTGAGGTCAAAAGAGAAAAATAATTTTATATCTCAGCAAGATAGAACTGTTAACTAATATTATTAAAAATAAACTCAAAAACCTTAATAACACATTATCAATTAAAATGACCAATACATTTACAATATTTAACACAAACTGCAACAAGCCATGATTTATTGGGCAAGAATTTTTACAATAAATATAACTGCAAAGACTCAAGCTGTAGTTTGACTGAATTAGTCCAATCAGATGAAAATACCTAAGATAGATTTAAGGTACATTTACCTAAAGATAGATCCATGAAGACTATTCAAATTAAGCACTTTATTCCCATATCTGTACACAGATAATTACATCAGCTTTTATAAAAAAAAAAAAAGAATTATTCTAATACACTTTTCCAATAAAGGTTGATACAAGGGTTTTCAGAATATATAAATCACCAAAACTTCAAAAAGAAATACTTAATGACCAATTCTATTTCAAATTATTTTAATGTTTTTTATTACTAGTAATTAGCACTTCAGATGTATTTGCAGACTAATTTTTTGTCATTTTTATAATTTAAAATTTATAAAAATTTATTTTTAACTTGAAAAGCCTCTTTCTTAAACCTTTTGTTATCTAATCTACTATATTATATTTATCTCCCTTTAAAATGAGCAAATGTTTAATGGTCAAATTTTGTCATACTGTTAAACTAATTCTTTCCCCTTAATTTTGTCTTTTACTGGGAAATCTACATCAAACATGTACAGGTCTCCAAACTTTAAACACATAAAAATATTGTCTGTGAAAATAACAGAATTTACTGTATTTTCTTAGGTATTTTTATACTAACCTAACCATAATAATCTAAAACAGAACAAGATTCATTAACAAAAGTACTTTCTCCTTCTTAATTATTTAATTAAAAATGTATTACCTTTACCTCCTTTGATAACAATTCAACAGTTTTTTTCAAATTATAAAAGAATAACAGCACTGAATCCTACAGATACAAATAAACATTACATTCAAAAACAATTATCTCAGTGAATGAGTCTCCTAATACAAATATTTCATTTAAAATTTTAAGATCACCCCATCCACTAAAATTAAAATTTGTATGTTTTCTAAGACTATGGTTACAATGTATGCGTATTTTTAAGACTTTTCAGTCATTCAAAATCATACAACCTGGCCACTGAAGTAGTGGTCACATCGGTTTAAAGTTAATTCTATGTTCAACATACTAATATAATTCAATTTATAGCCTGCCTGCAAAAAGAACTTGATAACCACATGTTTTTTTTTTTTTGACAGTAAGGTACTTCATTTAGCATTAGTAGAGAATGAAAAAGAATGTTCGACTAATGATATAAATTTAACAAGGGACTCACAAGAAGAATTTAATTTAAATCTATTTATTCAATGTTTCAGTAAAAAAACACTACTTCATAATATTGGCAGAAACATTCAGTAACATACTGCACTAAATCAGTTAAAAAAAATCAGTTTTGTAATGGTTATAGAGGCGTTAAAATTACTCGTAATAAAAATAATTATTCTACGCAAAGGATTTATGTTTCGTTCTATTTAACGAATAAAATTTTAGTAAAGAAGCTCACAAAAGCAACTAAATAATAAAGTGCAAAAGAAAAATTGGACAAATCATAAGTTGAACTTTGTTCGGTATGAATTTTCTTATAATTTATCTTTTACATGAATATATTTTATGAACGTACAAACACTCTTATTACTATTTTTTATTTATTTATTAAACACACCAAAGAAAATGTTGTTTGCAACAATGGTAATTTTGACCTAGTTCCCTTTTAGGTCGGAATCTACCAAATCACTCAAGTTATGTACAACTAATTCAATCAAACCCTACAATTTATTTGCTACATGACATTTATTTGTTCACATCCGCCCTCGTCAAGACAGGCCTACACCTCATGGTTGCATGGGATCCATGCCCTCGGCAGTGCAATCCCCATCCTGCCGACAGCAGTTGCTAACCTAGAATGCCCTCATCTCGATGACACTACACCTCACAGCTGCATGGTACCCTGTTTATCATACAGCTGTCTTTCCTCATTTTTACTCACTAAAACCATTTTAATTGTTTTTTTTTTTTTTAAAATGACCGCCATTTGAAACTAGCTGTAAAAAAATAATATTTAAAAGCATTAATATTTAGAATACTCTATTACAGAAGTTTTAGGTTTTAGTAGTAGTATAGTTTGAATGCGCTGGTTGGCTTTGACTACGTCAAGTGTCTTCAAATTGGAGTACATCTGCTACCAGTCCCAGTCTTGCAGAATACTTAGCAATTAATGCTACTGATATAATAAATGAAAATTTGCATGCCACTGCATGCATTTGATACAAATTTTTCTAGTTCCTACAGTTTTCTCTTCAACTAAGGTCTTTAATACATTAACAATATCAACAAAGTGATCCTTTAAAACACTGATGTTCTTGTATTTCTCTGATCACCTAGTCTCACACAATTTAAGAATGCTAGCAATAAGCTTGCATCATAAAACTGCGAAAAAATCTGATTACCTCCCTGACAGTTCCAACACAGTTTTTAATTTCTGGGATAATTTTTAAGTCGTTTACGACATGGTTAAGCTTATGAGAAGAGTGATAGAAGGAGAAGGCTTTTTTTTTACTTATGTCTCAAGATCACCTGCACACATCCTTCTTTTCCAGACATGATAGAACATCCATCCAAGCCTAACCTCACACTTTTCAGGGTCAAGTTTGTCTAGGTTTGTCAAGGTTTAACGGCTTTAGCAATAATAACAGCATTAAGTCCTTCAAGCTCTACAAAGTCTAAAAATTCTTCTTTGATTTTGTTGGCCTTTTCACTGAAGAAACATAATCCAATAGACAACTGTTCTTTGCCAGAAATATGAGTGGTTTCATCATCCAAAATGCTAAAAACGCAAGATTTTTTAACCCAGACAATTGTGGTGCCAGATAGATCAATTATTTAATTTTGGATAATAGGTAATTGCTATGATGCCTTTTTCAGTCCATACTCAAAATTTTCTTATAGTTGTGAATCACCTGCTTCTTCGATATATGAATTGCATAAGTTGACAAATATGCCTTCACACATATTTTTGCTTTTGGGAGATAAATCATGTGTACCAAAAAAAATAAGTAAATAATGAAAGACAGTACTGTTTTGTTTTTTCTATTAATTTTTGTGAAGGCTGGTGAAGTTAAATCCACTGTAATTTATTCACTCACTTCATGAATGATTTTGCAGATTCCATTGTAGTCTGCTGTCCCTGAGACTGTACATGGGTTTTACAATAATCATGTATATCCTTGTATTAGTAAAAGGTCTGATAGAAGAGGAACCCCAACCAACTACCATTGTTCTGGCTGACGGCAGAAACAACACGCAATATATACAAAAAGCACTTTTAAGTTGCCTTAAGTAAGCTAGCCATGATGAATAAGCATACAGCAACTAGTGATTGAATTTCCTCATGAGATGTTTGGCATCTGCTGCAAAATCGTAGTTCTTTGAAGCTACCCAGACGTTTTGTCTTATCAACTAGCACAGTGCTCACCAGGCCGACAGTTTTTCAAATATTACCTCAAAGACAATTGCTGTCTTCATTTCCACTTTCACTGTGTTGCACATTGGTATGAACTTTAGAAGAAGGCCCTGCAGTTGCAGTATTTAAACTAGAGGGTGGTTGTACTTCCTTTTCCTCATCCTCAACACTGCTGCTGGTATATTTTTTGTCTTAAATTCACTGCAAAAAAAATCAATTTAATTTTATCAAATGTTGATGTGGATGTGAAGTTGGCATCTCATTGCATTGGTTTGACAAGGAAGATTCTAACATCTTTGTCAAAATTGAATTTTATATGCCACATGACTATACTAGTTGAGCTTATCATTAAAGAAGACTTATCATCATTATAACATTAAAAACTTATGGAAAAATCATCAATAGAAAGTTATCAGCCATTTTTCAAAAACCATGTTTTTGGAGTTAGGGATCCAAGACAGATATCTCCATTTATCCATATCATAATCATAAATTTGTCACACGGTAGTTAAACGTTTTCCTTTCTTTACTGATGAATTCAAGATAAACTAGAAATGAACTGATTTTACTGATATAAAAACCGAGCAATCGCCAAAAGTAATGTTGATAATTAAGTCACATTTTGAATTATTTTTAATTGTTAATCCTCCAAAAGTACTGATTATTTAGAAAAACTTCAATATAAAACTCTATATTGAAAGATTCAAAAGAATCCTTAGTGACATAACACTTGTAAGCTTAGTAAGATAACAAAAAAATGAACAAATTTTAGGTTAATTGATTTTAAAACAAGAGCCACGCTTATATAAATGTACGGGACATACACTGCAAGTAAAACAAAAGCATGTAATAAATGCCATAACAGGTTATTTAGGAAAAATGTTCTAATATCTATCCATTTGTTTTAATAAAGTGGATGGCAGGTGACCACTGCACTAACTATCCAAAACTACATGCGCTTTTACATATTTGATAAATAGGTACTGGAATATTCCTGTTTTAAGTCATGAAATGAGACAAGAGTATTCTAGAAAACTCTTGTTGCCATACATAAGATGGCACCGGCATGTAACAGTATTTTAATAGTTTTTAAATTTTCTCACAGATGGTGGAAGCGTCTCTTTTTTGCAATTAGTTTCTTTCAAAATGTTGTTTAATTTTAAATTTTTCAAAAATTTGTTATTTTTATATTTTATTTTTTTTAATTTTTTCCATCTTGGAAGGTGGCAGCTGCCCCCCTCTGGCATCCATATTATATGGTAAACTAGTTCATTCATAAAGATGGATAAAAACTTTCACAAAGGATATAGCAGAGTAGTATTCTACAGAAGAGATTGAAAAGTTGGTGGGTTATAGTCTTCGACACCTAAATTGCACCAAACCCTCGCTTGTCTTAAATTTTGGATAAATTTGTTACTGTGATAACATGCACAACCGAGTGAAAAAATTCTTTTGAAAATTAATTGAAATATTTGGTTCATGCCTTATTGATTGCCTTATAAACCTCATGTTTTTATTTTTTTAGTCATAATTAGTTATATATTATTGGTTCTTTTTTCTTCTTTGAGGGAGGCCATCTAAAAACTACATTTATTTATTCACTATTAAGATGTTTGTAACTCATGTTCATTATTGTGAAGTTGTTGATCAGAATTTTTAATAAAGAAATCATCAGCGAGTACAGAAACATATATATCTTCAGCATTTTACGATGATGTTACGTTACTGATTATTTTTCAACTTACAAAAATATTTTTCAGAAATTAAATATTTCAAAATAGACCCATTTTGAATTCATTTCACAGTCTTCAGCATCACCAGAACAACCTTTAGTTAACTTAGTCAATTCTCTCAAAAATTGTTTTTGAGAGCTTTCCATTTTCTTTTTACATCATCTAAACAAAATCAAAGATCTTTACTAACTTAACGCAACAGTTTGTAGTAGCAGTTAGCACTTTGTAACTGCAGTTAGCAGTTAACATTTCTAAAATATAGTTCTCAATTATTTCATACTGATCAATCCTCTACAAGACAAATACTACTGGGTGGCGCAAAAGAAGTAAACTGTTTTTAAACATTTACACAAAACAATTTTTTCAATTGTTAATTTATTTCTATGAGATACAAATTATAATTTATGGAAATATTTTTAAGCTACTGGTAGAACACTATGTTATGCAAATGACCCCCATTTTCTGCTTCACAAATTTGTGCTCTTTCTAGCGAGTTTTTCATTTTTTTTTTTTTACCTCTGGAACCACCATTAGGTTATATCTTCAGAGGATGAGATGAACGAATTGTAGCGTGTGTG
>JAAAKQ030030424.1:0-17240 GCA_010016005.3 Zanna intricata
TCATCCTCTGAAGATATAACCTAACGGTGGTTCCGGAGGTAAAACAAAAAAAAAAAAAAAAAAAAAAAAAAAAAATTTGGTGGAATATATGAAAAGAAATATTTGCATTACATTCTACTACCAGATTTTTTTTCTTAGTAGTGTTCAATTACTTTTACCTATGAAACCAAAAACATTCAAAAATATATCAGTCAGTCAAATAGTTATTGCAATACTTCAAATAGGTGGTCGCATCTCACACATGAATCTATTAAAAATCATTTATACTTTACAGATTTAAATTTTACTTTTTTATTAACCTTTGTGATAGGTTTTTCTGTTGTCATCTACTTATATTCTTTTGTGTATTGTACTTTTCCTCTGCAAAGAAAGTACATGATATAAGACAACTTGATCCAAATTTAATAACAAGGAAACACACTTGAATTTAAAAAAAAAAATCAGGTTGCATTATCAATCCTTTGATAAATTATTAGTATTGTTTATTTTGAAAGAACTAAGTTTACATATGTAGCTGTACATTTACATTTAGAATTTAATTATGTAAGTCATTAATTTTAGTGTTGCTGTTATATTTTAATTGAAATCAATAAATATGTTCATTTAAATTCACAGATATATGCATATTTATAAACAAACTTACATACATTCCACACATTTTTATGGAACATTCATAAATCTACTGATCGATTCGTGCAGTATTTTAGAGGTCTCCAAAATACTTTGTACAGGTTATTGACTTGAGGCCTATAGACAGCAGCCTTTGTACATATAGTGAACATTCTTGTAGCTTGTTAACATTCTGCATATCACCAAAATACTGTGTGATGTTAATTAGAATCCAACAACATAAGGAAATTCTATATCTTAATGATACTCAGGAAATAGTATCAAGAGCCTTTTAGAATTGGGATATAGTCGATTTAACTGCACCATAAACTGTCTATTCAAAATTGGAAGACAGGCCCCAACTTTCTTTGTCACTCTTGATACAAAATTGTTATAATTTTTTTTTTTGAGATTACAGGCATCAACTGCCTTAGTCATTACAGTTATTTAGGACATGTTAGCCTTAAATTATAGATAGATATTATTTTTATATAAATTTCAGTTCATTCAGTATATTATTGATATATATTTTATCTGTTGAAGTACAACAGATAAACAATATTTTTGGTATATTCTTTATCACGTTTTTTAATTGACATCTAGAAAGATTTTGAGAATTCCAAATTACAGTTTTCACAGTTTCTCTAGATGTTTCTACTTAAATGAAAATGAGAAAAATTAAGCTCACTATTTAAAGTTTGTATCCGTTAATTAAAATGTTTAATCATTTGGAATGTAGAATAAACACTCCCTTAGAATAGAGTTGCTAGGAGGAATAACTAGATATATTTTTCAGTTTTTGTAGTCTTGTCCTGATAATGAGTTTGAAATTCTAATTTTTATTAGTTCTGTGTGCTAAACAATGACTTATTTTGTGCACTGTGTATTACCTCTATAATATAGTAAATTTCTCTCTCACTATGCTTTTCCACACTGTAGGCTTGAAAAAAGTTTTTAATTTAAACAAATTTTTTTTTTTGCATAATATTTATAGTTTGAGTAAATTCCAGTTATGGTTTCAAAATTTTGGATTTGAAAGAGATTTGAAACATACTTTCTAAAAAAAAAAAGTTTTAACCAATTTGGAACAAACCACATCTCAGATTAACAGAAATTTTGCACTTCTATACTAATATGTTTTTTTTGTTAAAACCCTGTGGAAATGAATTAGGTTCTGAAGTCCCAAATATATATTGGTGAAATTTTACTGGGTATCATAAATAAAATTTGTTAATTTCAGTATGAAACCTTACCCCCTGTCTAATATGAAAACTTTTGAAAAGTTTTCTAATATGAAAAATTTTGTTTTCCAGTCCTAATTTTACTGGATTGTTATTTGAGTTTTTCTGTAGATAAAAATAATAGTTAGGTCCATCTAATGGACTTGTAAAAAAAAGATACAAATATAGTGCAGTAGCTGAATAAAAGATCTGTTTATTAAACAGATCTTTGCTGTTTTAAATCATTACTCAGCTGTTGATGTATTAGCAGCCAGAAGTTGGCCAAAAGTTGACACAAAAAATAAGAGGGTTGGTAAAAACAAATCTGTCAGAAATAATTAAAATATAGTATTCACTACTAATTGTATCCTTTACATGTCAAATCCTATACAAATAAATGTAAATTTTGTTGATCTGCCTTTTTTTATATAACTAAAGTTCAAACAAAGAAATAGTATTGCATTTGATCCTTTTTATTTTGTTAAATATGCAGAACATCCACTACTTTGCTTGCACATAAAATCCCATGTAAATAAATGTAAATTTAGTTTGTCTGCCATTTTTTTTTTTTTTTTGTACTAAAGTTTAAAATAAAAAGTATTGTATTTGATTCTTTTTATTTTGTTAAACATGCAGAAATTTACAACTGTAGATCAGCAAGAGATATGCTTAAATAAGGTTTAATATTTTAAATATATAAATTCAATGTACTTAATCAGGTAGTTTGTGTTTAGTTAAATAAAATAACTCTTCCATAATTATATCGTGGAAAATACTATTTTAGTGAAATTTAAACTTATAATTTTACTGATTGATTTTATTCTAAGTAACTTTCTCTGACTTCCAGTCCATGCTGTGTCAACCTTAATTCCTGTATCATTTGTATGCAGTTCATTTAGGTAGTAAATTTATTTGTATTTCATGTGCTTTGAGATTGACACATTTTAATTAGTTGTCAAGTGTCACTATGTTATTTCAATGAATAGTTAAAGAATTGCTTGACATCACAGTGAAAAAAAAATTGTTAATATCACTAATATAATTGATTCATAAATTGTAGTAGATGCATTTAGTTTTTTTCCCGTTTGATACTTTTAATCTTAGAACTTTTCCCTTCTCTATATAATAAAAATTATCCATATGCACCACTTCATACACACATGCACACACATTCGCTAATTTAAATAGTTGATATAAATATTTGGATTTTATTGTTCTTACCTTAGTAAACAGCACTAAATATATTTAATTTTTTCTGTGATGAAAGTGTTTATTTATTTACTTACAACTTATTTTCAAAACTTTTCTAGTTGATCAATAAGTATTAATTACTGAATGCTTAATAAATCCACTACTATTTTTATAATTTTTCAATTTTTACATCTTTATTTTTTAATTGTAAAATTTATTTTGTATTTATCATTTATTATTAATTTCAGTTAGTGCTGAAAAATTAATTTTACCTAATTGTTTTTCATACTTTCATCATGGAAATTAACTATAAGAAATTGATTAAATTAATATTTTCCATTTAATATATATTGTTTAAGTATTATTTATATTACCAGGAAAAATAAATATTTTTCCTGGTATTTTTGCATGCAGTATTTTATTAATAAATTATAAGAATAATTGAAATAAAATTATGTTAATGTAATTATTTTCAATATGATATTCTTAATCGAATGTGTGTATGATTGTACACACAAACATGTGCACTTGTTTGTGTGGAAATTTGTTTGATGTATGTGTGAAAATGTTGTCACATTTATGTGATTACATTTCATCACGTATATTATGTATTGATTTTGATGTTAATGTGTTTGAGATATTCTGCTAATTATTGTAGAATATCTCTTTCAGCCTACAGCATATGTTCCGTATTCATATCGTATCAGTTTTTATGAAAGTTTTTTTAACTTTTCATTTAGATTTAATGTACTATTAATTACTATAAGTGTTTACATTAAAATTATTTTAAAAAATACATGTTTAATAAATTATTTTTCTCTACCAAGAATTTTTTCTGGATTATATGGAACATATGTAAAGTAGGAGGGTGGGAGGCAGTTACGGGGTTGCCAAAAAAGGATCAGGCTCGTCTGATAGGGTGTTTTGTCTTGTTGCGGGGTAAAGCGGGGACGAGGACAGTGAAGACCCCGAACTAAAAGCCCAGAGAGAGAAGGAACGGCGGCAGGCGAACAATGCCCGCGAGAGGTAATGCCATGTCAAGCATGCACGGCCAAGCAAGCATTCAAGCATCTTTTAGGAAACAAATAATCAAACATTAAATTAAGTAATTAACTTGACAATCTTTAACCGAATGTCGAGTTGAAAGTTAAATCATATGCATGATTGTTTGTTTCTATTTTGGATCTTTTAATTGGGTCTTTGACAAGGCATGGGGGAGGTAAAACATTGGTTTAACATTTGTATAAAACTCCTATCTACCTTCTTTTGTGTGACTGATAAAGCAAACCTAATTAATCGTTAAGTTTTCTGTTAGCTTGAACATTTTATTTTTACTCTGTATGCTCTTTTTAAAAACAACATTAATAATCTGTGTATAAATAGTTGTAGATTAGTATACGACTGTAGAAGTTAAATATACTTTGAGCATGGTTGTCATCAGGGTTACGGTGGACATATAATTTTTTAAATATTTTTATTATTATAATTTTACTTACTATAACTTCTATTGTTTAAAATTTTTATCTGATGTTTTCTACTGTGTGGATTGCTTGAAAAGTAACTATGCACCTATCTTAAAGTTATTTGTTTTGTTGGAATTCCTTGTTAGGAAATAGCCTTTTCCCCACTATTTGGATGTTACACCTAAATCAGTTTACTTGATCAAAATTTTAAGTGAAAGTTATGTTTATATAAATTAACAAAAAGAAACTAAAATTACTTCATATAAATACCCAATTTGTGTAAAAATTTATGCGAGATGAGCAAAAAAGACAATTTTTCTATTTCTTGGTTGTTGTCTACCTTTCTTTCATTTCTTTGTTTTACCTTCCCAGTTTGTTTTTTTATTTTCTGTTGTTAAGTTTTCTTTCTGTTAGAACTTATGATTGTCAAAAATTAACTTTTTAATTTTCTTTTGTTTTCAACAACATATCCTGCTCTGAAGTATTCAAATAGTTAGAGCTGGGGGTTACTTTCATTAAATACCATATATATTTCTACTATCATTTACTGTTTATGTAGAAGAACCACTTCAGTAGGAATCTAAAATGAAGAACTGTATATGTTAGCAGGATAATCAGAAAACACGATGACAGCAGTAATTTTAGATTCTTACTGCATCTGGATCCAGTAAAAGCAATGAGGATGTATCATAATGTTCGGATTCTGCTTTAACTCGAATTATACATCAGTGTACTCGAATGTACAATTTTCTCACCTCCTATAATAGTTTCTGTTTCCAGTTAACATATTTTTGGTTCCTGGATATTCAGTTCATGATAGTTTAAACATAACATTTACCTAAGTCCCATCATAAAAATATTTTTTAATGTAATTATTTTTTCAAATGAATTCTTGTTACAGCAAAGGCAGTTCAAACATCCTTACATCAACTCGACATCTAGTTTATCATATTACACTTTATAAAATAGGTGAAAATAGGCTTTGAATAGGTGAAAATTTCAAAGCAGTAACACTGTGGGTTTAACATTGAAGACTGATTTCTGTTGTTTTGGATTAAACTCCAATATTTAGTTTTTACTATCATAGAGGTTTCATGATTATGCAAATTTTCCAGGTCTTAAATCAGTTGAAGTTTTATTCAATAAAATTTACAACTGCTTATGCCCTTGCTGTTAGATTTATGTTGGGTTTATTACTGGACTGTTGTACTCTTGAATTGGAAAGTCCAAAGATTTTTCTTTTATGAAAAATTTAAAATTGTTTTAAAAAGACATTTATTATTCTACCGAGTACCTTTATAACATCAGTTGTTTTCAGTCCATGTCACACAAAAATTGAACATGATTCAGTAAATTTATTTTGGAATTATAGTGTATTTTGATTTAATATTGGAGTATTAGAAAAATCTATGAGAATTGTTGTTGGTTTCATTCATTCTCTATTGTATACTCAATAGTAATTGAGATGACTTCTTTAAAAGTATGTTGTAGTGGACTACTGAAGCATAAATGGATTTCAAATACTTTCAATTCAGAAAAAATGACTTCTGACTTTTCATTAAAAATATTAGATAGTTACTGTTTTTCATTTATTTTCATCATGTAGCATCGTGTGTATTTACTTTAAAAACACACCAGTATTATGAATTTTAAGTCATTAATTAAAATATTGCTGTTTTATTAATAAAAAAGAAACATTGGGAAGTAAAACCCTTTAATTTTTTTATAATATTCCCATATAATCTAACATGAGTTTTTTATGCACAAAACACAATAAAAATAATGTGAAAAAAATTGTAATTATATTGGGAAGTATGAAAAACAAGTTTTTCCTCATTCTATTTCCAATAGTTTATTAGTAAGTTTTAAAATTACCAAGATTTGTAGTAAGTATTTCCAGTCTCATTTTACTTTTTGCTAGCCTTTCCTGATTTGTTCTTTGAAATAAATATATAACTATAGAAAAAGTTAACTGATAACTGTAGTGCCATTTACAAAATTCAACCGTGGAGTTGGATGCAACTAAATACTTATGAATCAAGGGTCATGTAGAAGTGATTATAAAAATGGTTCCTGATTCAAGGAAAACCTACAAATGACACAATATGTTAAACTACAAAAATTTTCAAAAAAATATTGTAATACAATATGTCCAACAGGTAGTGTATCGGATGGATTATTTTACTGCTATCCATAATCCATTATCTTAATAATCTTTTAATTGTTACGTATATTTCATAATTTTTAACAATTTAGTCTGAGTAAATTATGTCCAATAGATTTAAAAAATTGATTTCTATTGTTCAGGATGTGACTCCAATACTTAGTTTTTACTATCAGAGAGGTCTCATGATTATGCAGATTTTCCAGGTCTTAAAATCAGTTGAAGTTTTATTCAATAAAACACAATTGTTTATGGCCTTGCTGTTGGATTTTCAAATTCAACACACTAATTTATGACAGAGTTTAATGGATAGCATTATATCATACTATCAGTGTTTGACTTAAATTACTTATGAATATAGGAATCTTTAAAAAATTTAAGTCATAAGAAAAGCTTGTGAGATTTCTGTTAAGTATACCAATTATGATCTTTTAATCTAGAGCCACATGTATTGAACTGTTTTTGTAATATATCCCATGTGCAAATTCTATTCATATTACTTTCATTTGTATTTGATTGCTTATTTTACTTATGTATATTGTAATTAATTGATTCACTGCTGAGGATTAATAAGCTTAGGTCTATTGAAAAGCCATTGCTTCATTATATTAAAAGAAATGCAGAATGAAAAGTTTTGTCCACTTATTATGATTACAAGTCAAACAGCTTTCCATTATTAAAGGTAGACTCATGTATTGTTACTAGGCTATTATATTTACACCACCATAAAGATACAGAGCCAATCAATTGAAAAAATATCCTTTCTTTCCTTTTCATTATCTTTTTTTTGTCAAAAAAGTGAAAACTCTTCAAAAATGCTGTCTTGTTTTTATAAAAACCATTTTTATGAAAATAAATTGGATTAGTCAGCAAAGAAGTGGAGAGTATAACTGGTCATATTCTAGGTAAGGAAACCGCATTGCTAGTCTGGTTTTCTTTCATAGCAGTCTAACTTCGATCGTTCAAGGCACAATCTTTCAAAGGAAATCTGGACAAAAATTTCCAATTTAGTATAGAGAAACACACATATGAAAACCATAACACTGATAAAGTTTCAGTGACCTAATGGCTTCATTTGATGAGCAACATCTGTTACCCTAGCGGTATTTTCTGTTGCTGATACATCTGTTTGTGATTTGTAATCTTAGTTATTTTATGAATGAAAGCAAAATGACTTAAAACAAATAGTAGTTAAATCTAGACCAAACCAGAAGAGGAATCTGCCGCAGATATCTGTATAATAACATTCTCATTTCATTATTACAAAACTTAATTCAAATATATACATTGAATTCTAGTTATATTTACTAATTTGTATTTTCTTTTAGTTTATTTTACTGATTAATTCTTTGCTTAAATGACTCATGCTTGTATATAGTCCATTACTTTTATAACCACCCAAAACATTTTTAATTGCTTACAGAGGAAGATGTGAATTTAGGGTATGATATTCCTCATTTTCTCCTATCTGTGTAGTAGTTAGACTGCTTATCATTTGTCTGATTAGAAAAGAGTGTAAAATTATCAAACCTCTTTTTAACTTTATTCTTGAAAAATTAAAATAATAGTCCTGAGAAATAGTAGCACTTTATGAGCAAACAATCAAATAATTTTGTTTTTAGTAAAACTTAGAATTCTGTAATGAGCTACTGCTCTTTAATAAACCTTCCAAGTTTAAACTGAATAAGGAATCTTTTAAGTTAGATTAGGTCGGCTTAAATTAAATAACAGCCTTTAAAAAAAACATTTTGATAAGTTTGGACAAAACATTTTCTAATTATTTTTTATTTTGCTTGATTTAGAATTCATTAATTATTATTTCCAAATAGCCACTAAATGAAGGTTTATTGAAATATTTGTCACCTATTTGTGCACATCAGTGTGTAAAAACGTTGCTCACTGCCACCAATGAAAAAACAAAGACAGTTAGAAATTAATTCTTCTGCATATCATTATTATCATGTTTGTGTTTTATTTAGAACATATGTATGGTTTTTTTTTAAACTATACAGCATTAAACTTCTCATGTTTCTTTTTTTATATAATGAAAACATGATGCATGCTATCTTAATTAATGATGTATATAAAAAAAAATATACATATTTATATATAGAAGTGTGTACTTTAAAGTAAATATAATATTTACGATGATGATGATGATGATTAAATTATTTTTGTCAGTTTTCTTAATACTGTTACATTTCTCTTTTTCTGTTCTGTTTTATTTTCTTATTTATTGTTTGAAATGAATTATTTTTTGGGGTAGTGGGTTATTTTATTTTCCTCTTCTACTTTACCTTGATGCTAACATAAGCATTAATTTATAATAGAATGGGGAAAAAGTGTTACTGCACAGGCACCGGGATGATCTGTAAGTTTCTCGGGTCGTGCATGCATCCATGCTTGTGCCAACTAACATAACGGTGTGCTACGGGTTGCTTGCATTATTTTTAAATGGTGGGTGGGGACTAATGTTTCATTTCAAAATATATTTCAGTTTAATTGTAAATTTATTAATTTTTATTTATTATCTTTATTTTTATTATTTTTTTAATCAAAATTTTAAATTAACGTATTTTATTGCATAAAATGATATTACAAACGATTAAAAAAAATTATATTAAACAATGTTTTGCCTCAATCTTTTTAATTACTGAATAATTTAGTATTATTATCATTTATTGTTAACAGTATGTTAATAGAAGTATGAATTTTTTTAATAATCTTGACTTATATTTATAGGTAAGGTTAAATTTTAGTTTATTACTGAAATATAACTTGTATACATTTAGCATATCTTTGACAGTTCATTTTTTAAAAATAATTTATTTCTTCTAATCCTACATATATGTTAGCAAAGAATAATTTCAAAAGTCTATGGCATCAGAAAGGTAGAATAAAATCATACAGATAATTATATAATTTCTATGTTGAGTACTGTTTACCTTTCCTAGCTTCATTCTTTTATTATATGTTGATGTTTCGGAACCATTCCATTGTCAAAACTTATTATTCAGGTACTTTTAAATTACTGTTTATCTTTATAATGTTTAGTCAATGTTCCTTACTTTATTTGACATTATAGCTTATCTGACCTTCTTGTTTTTTTTGTTATTGTTGTACTTATCTTTTAATTTTATTTATCTATTTCCTATTTTCAATAAATTGAGGTTCTTGAAAAGGACATTGCTTGATTTTTTATCCATTCATTTATGATAGTTTTATTGTTACTTTTTAATTTAAAAATTTCTTAATTTTCTAAAATGTTCATCCTTTGTGTTAAAGGAAGGAACATTTTAGAAAATTTATAAATCTTTAAATTAAAAAATAACAATAAAACAATCAATTGAACAGATCAACAATCAAGTGGATGTCCTTTTCAAAAACCTTAAAAGGTAAGTATAACAGTTAATAACAAATAAACAAGAACGCCATATAAGGCATGACATCAAATAAAGGGAAGGGCGTTAACTTAATGCTATTTAAGCATTACCAGAAATTAAAAAGTACCAATACAATAAGTTTTGACAATGAAGTGATTCTGAGACATATCAACATATAATAAAAGAATAAAGCTAAGAAAAGTAAACAGTACTCCACATAGTAATTATAGTGTTCTAAAGAGGTAAGGTAATAGTAATTATTATCTGAATAACAACAATTTTTGAACGAGGTTAACTTGACCTGATAGTTGTATACCCTTGAATTGTGCTATCTAATCGCACACAATGCTATTTTATTATTCTAAAATATTTTCTTTGACTCAATTCCATGATAATTAAAAATAAATTTACATCTGGTATAATATTTAATTTCCTCTTTTACATATTATAATAATCATCATGTGGTGCTACTTATATCTTTTTAAAATTTTCCTTCTTAAATTTAAGCAGACGATGTTTCTTTAAGTCAAACATGGTTTTTGTCCTTATACTCCTTCGCTGTAAGGAAATGACTATTTAAAATTTGGATGATTATTTTATTTATTGTAATTTTACCATAAATTAAATTTGATTGTTTAATGAATAATTTTTATTGACTTGTTGATGATGTTATTAGTACAGTTTTTTTTTTTTTTTAAATATTGTCTGATTGTAGGCTGTGATTAGTAATTGAACTTTATGATGTGGATTCTTTTACTGTAGCATTAATTTTCATTCATTATTGTTAATTTCACTATTTAATCTTTTGTAATACATACAATTTATGTTTAGAAAATAATTATAGATGAAGAATGTATGCTGTAAGACAAATTAAAGAAAAAAATTTCCATAATACTTTCAGTGTGGAGAGAATGATGGAACAAATATGCAGTGAAAGGGTTAAAATTATTTTAGTAATAATTTTAAGGGTTAGTTAGAATAATCTTATTTAATATGTATGGTAATGAAGTTTATTAATTAAAAAAAAAAACAATAAAACAATTGCTGAACAGATCTAAGAAAATTTGTGAATAACCAGATAGTTTTCTTTACTAATGATATCTTTTCTCTTTTGTTTGTTTTATGGTTCATACGATTCATAATCTCTTTTCTTTTCTGTGCCCAAAAGTACAAGATTTCTTCTTTTTTCAATTTGTAAAATTTTTTTATGTTTGATTGAGTCTTCAAACATAATTCAGTCACTGGGTTGCCAATAAATTTAAGTTTTTGTAATATTTTAAATTTCTAAACCCATATTTAAACTTTAATTATATTGCCACACGTAAACTGTAAACTCAAATATTATCAAAGGAGAATAGTGAAATAGATAGTGGATAAATATTTTGTTGTTAAAAGTACTGTACTTAAAACAATATTATATTTATTAATTCACCTGAATAGAATATTCTAGAAACTGGTTTAAAATATAGCTTTTCATTTGTTAGTTCATTTGCATAGTTTGTTCATTTGCATTTGTTATTTCATTATTAGGTGCTGTCAAAGATATGCAGTTTTGTATCAAGTTTTCTCTATTAAAAATAAATAAATTGTGGCAGATTGTATTATTATAATTTTATTAAAATATATATATATATATATATATATACACACACACACAAGATTTTTATATTGTACTGTATTAAATCTTAGTTATAATATAGGGAAATAAAATGTTTTATTATTTTAGGTAAGTACATAATTTTTTTTTTTACATTTCATTATATAATATGATAATCTCTTCATTGCCTGTCTTAGTTATTTATATATATATATATATTTAAAAAAATAATAAGAATATTTTAATAAAACACCCATGGCATTTTATTGAGGTAAAATTATAATTTCTCTAATTAAGGTTTTCATTCGTTATTAGTAGCATCTATTTATTAGTTTAAGTGAATAGCTTGAAGATATAAATTTCTAGCATCTCTACAAGGGATACCTGGGAGTCTGAATCTCCTCAGTAATTTTAGTGAGGTAATATACTGTATAGTCAGCAGAATATTGTAAGCTGGCGAGTTGTAAGTTATCTCGATTGCTCCATCATCTAAGTTTTCAATTTTTATATTTTTTTTTGTCATAAGCAATAAGAATGGTGACTCAGCATTTAAATTTTCAGATAGAAGGCTTAGTTTTACCCGATGGGCTCTTCACCACTAATTTAGCTTTTTTGCAACCCCTAGATAGGAAATGGATTCCCTGAATACCAGTTGGCCAGTGCCAGCATGAAACCATAAATAGAATCAGAGCGGTGGCTATATGATTCCTGGGGAAAAAGGGATGAAGGATAACAAAAGTAGAGGGATGACCACCTCTTGAGAGACTGTCTTTGGTCAAGGTAGTTCAGAACAGTTTTCCATCTTCCCCGATTAATTCCCAGTGTTAGTTAAGAATAAGAACTAACTCAATGTTCAAGTATTATTAATTTATTGTTAGGAATTCTGCCTTCGTAATGAAATCCTGACAAGAATGAAACTCTGAAACGAGGATTAACAATGTCAAAGTATTTTATACCAATAATATACAAAACATTTTAGTTATTGTGGTATGACCGATATTAAGAACTAGCCTAAACTATGTTTTTCTGTCATCCACTAGACTAATTATTTGATTGAAATTAATTGAAATAGGTTCAAAATTTTATGACAGTTCTGTCATGTATCATCAGTGGCAGCACTCCCATATGTATCAGTAGGTTAATTCAGATGCCTGAACTCTTTAAAAAAAAAAAAGTTGTAAGTGTATGCTTATCATAATGTAGAAATGGAGTAAAAGTTTTAGTTATTCTGCTAAGCTTTGCTAAAACTATATTACAATAAAACCTACATTGATTTAAGAAAAACTTCCAAGGGCATTTATTAGGTATATTTCATTGTAATATTCAAAATTATTTCTCTTCAACCAGACTTTTTTTATTAAGGAAACAATTAAGGTCGTTAGTCAAAAGTTCCAACACTGAGCAGTCATCCATTGAAATAGAAACTGCCTCCAGCATTATTTAACTTAATGTTCTATTATATATTTTTTTTTTTAACAGTGATTACCAGTTGTGATATTATTCTTTCTTTAATCACATCGACAATCAAATATTCTAGCAATAATCTTCTTTTCCCTTAGATCTACCAGCTGCCATTGAAAGATTGATTATTTAATTGTTCATTATAATATATGTTGCTTGTTTTCTCTCAGGGGCTTCCTCTCACCTTTATGTGGAATTTTTTTCTTTTATTCAGTTTCTTATGAGATACACTTACGCAAAATTAAGACCTGTAAAATAAAAAAATAAAAAATTACTTTATTTTTTTGGGGAATTGGAATTTATAGCTCCAACACTGCCTATTTGAATCATGTTGTTGAATAATTTATTGAAAAGAACTTATTATTATTTATATTAATACTTTAATCTGAGAAAACTGATTGTTCTTTTTTTTGTGAAAAGTGATTTTTTGACAAAATTAAATGAAAATTATTTATAATTTTTCTATAAAATAATTTTATTCATCTACGTACATAATACATAATTTCTTTAAAAATAATTCTGCAATTGATTTTTTTCCAAAATATTTTTTTGCTAATAATCTATTTATCTCATAATATTACTAATAAACCTAAACAACACCAGGTTATTCAACTAAAGATCGTATAAATATTAATGTAGTGAAAAGAAAAATTAACTTCTTTACTTCATCTGTGATTTGCCTTTGGGTGTTTGATATAAAAAAGTGGATATCTTTTTTATCCATTATGCTACTTTATGTATTTCAGTAAGTATTCTGTTTTACTTTATTGATGTTTTATATGTTTTAACTTGGTAGTTTTTGTTGGTTATGAAAGAAAGAAATTTTTTAATTATTAAAAACAAAAAATTTTATAGCCAAAAAACTTACCTAATAATTAAATTGTTGTTATTACACATATTTTACTATTGAATAATAACTGAACTGAGACTGCACGAGACCATCGACCTAATAGTGACTAAACTCACAACATTTTGTGAGTAGTCTAATATTGGAAAAAAGTTAAAAATTGATCATTTATGAAAACTTTCAATATGAAAAGATCATTATAACTTTCATTTGGTTGTGATTATGTTTAATTTAAAAAAATTACATCAGTTTTTCATAAAAAAACAAATAACAGCCTTAATTATGAATAAAGTTTGAAACTGACTAATGTCCAGATTATCCAGCTGATGTCAACATTATTAAAATGCTTAAACATCTGACTTAAATGGTTAAACAGATTATTTTTTTTTTTAAGTACCGATTCCTAAATAATCTTCAGCATGCCTGAAAGTAATGTGATGAATGATAACTGATAAAGAAATACCAACACCAAACCTGAATTGAGCACAAAAAAACCTTTTGTATATGTCATTTGGGCAGTTGAGTTGCTTAGACTACCAATAAGCAAAATTATCAATTAACTGGTATTGTATAAAATATTACATTCAGTTAGACTAGCTGTAGGTATGACCTTAGAGCAACCAAACATTTTGCATGGAAGGAAGTGTGATGTTAATTACAATCTGATGATAATTGGAAAAAAGTCGTGTAATATTTAATTAATAATTTTTATATATTTAATTAAATTCAACTTAATAAAGAAGGAAATTTAATGTACTTGCTTTCCATAGTTACACTTCCTAGATTAAGCTTCATACTAAACTGTGAGCCCTCAATAATTTAAACATGTGTTAATATGAAATTACTGTCAAGCAGAAAAATTATTTATCCACTTTGTTTCTCTCTATCAAATTGTGTTAGATCATGCTTTTTAAATTTAAATTAATGAATAAAAATATAGCATAAAAAGAATGTCAGTGTTTTAAAGCTATTGAATATCTCTTAACTTTGACTTACAATGATTCTCAAATAAAATGAAAGAGTAACTCTTACAATTTTCCCTACAAGTGTTCAATGTGATCACCTTTCGTCATACGGCACCTTCCAACTGGTAAGATAGTTCAATCTGTACTTTAACCAACATATCAAGAGTAATGAAAGCAATAGCTACTTCAGTCCTATGCCCCTCAAATCAGCTTGACCAGTAAGTAGTGAAAACGCATACACAAGATCCTTTATAAAACCCCAAATGAATAAATCATATTTGGTCAGATCAGGTGATCTCAGAGGCTACCGCAAACAAGCTCTGTTATCAGGTCTGTGCTGACCAATCCAACAGTCAGGGAAAACAACATTCAACCAATCTCATACGTAGTTATTCCATTGAGGAAAAAGCACCATCTTGTTTCAAAATTAAATTCTCTGGTCCATCTTGCAGTTGAGGAAAGAGCCATGTACGCGTATCCAAATAAGCAGTTCCTGTTATATTTACCCCAGGGAAGAAGTATTTCTTGTTAACTTATTGTTGGGATTTTTCAGAGAAAACATTTAATTTTGGGAAGATCCTTTCATTATGTGTGTTCAAAAATTTTCTACTAAGAAAAAATGTTGACTCAATTTTAAACATAATGATCAATAAAGTTGTTATCTTCACATTGCAACAATTCAATTATAAAGTTGGCATGCACAGCATAGTCGATAAGCTTCAAAACATGTCACATTTGTAAATGGTATGGACACATATTTAAGCATTTCCTTAAAACATTCCACACTGTCATCATCAGCATTACTAGTTTACATCCAGCCTTCATAACAGACTTTTTAGGATTATACAGGAAAGACTCATTAGTTTTCAGATATCCTTGGTCATCTTGTATTCTTCCTTTTACACAGACATGCGATTGTTTCAAACCAGTTATGATGTTATTGATGAATGTTATTATCACTCAGAGGATATCAATTAAACTTTCTACAGAATGCACAGCAAACTGTACCTACAGATTCACATTAGCAAATTGCAAAACACATATTTCCGTTCAAGAGTCTTTGCTACTTCGCTGTCAAACGGAAATATAATGAGTCAGTATACAGCCATGCACGCAACTAAAATTGTCCTTTTTTCCCTTTTTTATTTTACTTTAAATCAACATGTACACCTCATCAAAGTGATACAACAAATTAAAGGCGTGATATTTGTCTTCTTTTTTTATACACTGTACATTATTACTGAATTATTTTATTTTTACAAATCAATATTGGTACACAGTTTTTCTTTCAATAATATTTACAAGAAATAAAAATATTTAATAACTCAAGTTACTGAAGAAGATTAGCTTAATTCAGAATGAAATTAACAAGCAATGCTTGCAGAGGGATTGTTAAAGTAAAGTGAAGCTAACATATCTAATATTTTTGTTAAGTAACAATGATGTGACATGATTAAAATGGAAGTATGTTAAATGTAAAACTAGTTCTGATTATTTAAAAAAATATCAAGTGTCAGTAAGTTTGATAACATACTGGAAGGAAATGTAACAGTTGTAAATGAACCATCAAATTGGACTGAACTTGCTACCATTCAGATATTTCTTTCTTTTTTTTTTATTAGTTATTTTGGGTGATAATGTAAGTGTTTCATGGGAAAAGAACAGAGAAGTCATTGGTTAGTACGGAAATGGAAGTAAGGAGAGGGAAGAAATTGATGTGATGACTAGAAGACAGCAAACTCATGTCTGACTGCCTTAAGTGTTTGTCATGTCACACTGCAATGATCTACAGTTGTACCTATAAGCTGAAGAGAAGGATGATACAAAAATTTCTGTTGCACAGGAAGCTAGTAATAAAATGTGCTGATCATTAGCATCATCAGAAAAGTAGATAAAAATAATTGCATCCTTTTCAATTAGAAATGTACAGGAGTGAAGCCTGTCTTATTAAAGTACAAAGTTGTTAATCATAGTTAATTTAAAAAGATAAACACTTTGTATTTCATTATTGTAGTAAAGAAAAAAAAATCTATAAATAACATAATCTTTACATGTTTACACTTTCAAATGTTTTGAAACAGTGAGTGTTTCTGTTATATTGTATTATATTTGGCCATTCCATTTCATATATCCCCCATTTTTATATATAATTATAAACTTTGCATATTTTGTTTTTAATGCTGTGAATTTTTATTAGTAATTTGTATTTAGTCGTAAATTTATGTCCATTCATGCATTATAAAATTTTTTTCCTTTTTTTTTTTTTTTTTTGTTTTTTTTTTTTTTTTTTTTTTCCATGCCTTTTTTTTTTTACATATATTTGTTCTTATTCTGTTTTTG
>JAAAKQ030030435.1:0-17240 GCA_010016005.3 Zanna intricata
ACAATCTCAGGTCGACCACTCCTGAGAAGTGTGGTTAATTGAAACCCAACCACCAAAGAACACCGGTATCCAGGATCACAAATATACACCTGACCACCACGAGATATGTACTAACGAATCGGGATTTTCGGCTAGTGATCGGTACATTCCGGTGCTAAGCTAAGAAGGTGGACACACACACACACACACACACACACACACACACACACACACACACACACACAGACACGTATATAAAAGTAGGGTAGGATAATAACTTAATATTTCATTTGATTCATCTGTTAAGATACATTCTAATATTATCTGAACGTAGATCGCAGCAGGCTGAGCACAGTCTGCGCTAGGATTTATTTTTCAAGAAAGCAATTTCCATTGGGAAATGCTTTTTTGAAGAAGTTGTAACTAATAGATAAAATAATACTGAATGAAAATAATAATTGTTAAACGTAAATGAATACACCATACCACCAGCCTGTGTAAAAATGTTAATAAATAAAAATTAAATGAACTTGTAATAGTATTTTATATTTCCATTATGATAATCATACTTGATATGACTGTTATTTTCTGCCCTTTCTGTTGGACAGAAATGAGATTTCTGCCCAACGAAATGAGATTTCAATTATTTGAAAATATATATACTTGAAAGTATATATATATATATATATATACATATATACAAAGTGTATATATATATATATGTATATGTATATATACACACCGTCTAAAACAGGTTTTTAAAAATAAATTTTGGATATTTATATTTTAATTGAACCGTGGAATGAAAATCATTCCACGGTTTTTATAAAAAGCAACATCAGAAAATATTTTTCCCCTTATTATAAATAATTTTTTTCAGGGATGGAGCGTCTGTTCGAAATTTTAAGAAAATATTCGGCAAAAATATACCAGATTTTAACTTATACACAAATTTTTTAATAAATACAAAATAAATAAGGAAGTGTTTCCCCTCCCTTTACTTTAGCGTAGAGAAGGCACCGGCCCTCTCAGTAAAAAAATAAATAAATACATTTTTCTTCTTTTTTTTAATTGTCTGTGTCTGTTTTTTTTTTACTCCTTTTATGAACTAAATGAAGTATTGTGATCGCGAATAATTTCAGTTTTCAGATTTTAACGGAAATATTCATTTTTACCATCCCTGAATCCATTTTTATTAGTTTCGGCGTGACATCTGTCACGTACGTATCTCGCATAAGTAAAAAACGATTTATCATAGGATGCTGAAATTTTGGGTTTAGGATTGTTATAACATCTAGTGTGCATCTCTCCCCTTTTGATTCCAATCGACCGAACCAAAAGTGTCCAAAAAATCCCAAAATCCAAAAACTTTTGATGTTGGAGTTTTTCTTAACTGCAATAATAAAGCCCTCATTGAGAGCTTTTCAACGATACATCATCAGTGGAACTTATTTTCATTGGTTTCAGAGTAATACTCAAATAAAATTTCAATTAATAAAATATCTGCATCTTAAAAGGGAATGACACATTGGTTCGAATTAGAATTCATCTCCTTATTTTAGCTTTTTTTTTTATTTAAATATATTGATTTATTAATAATTATTAATCTCTACTGTAAAAAAAATTTTACGATAAATAATAATTCAATAACAATAAAAAAAATAAACGAAAAAACTTCAGTTTTCTTAAAATAGATTTTTTTTTAGTGAGAAATTTATTATTGGAAGGCCTAAGGATTGTTCATGGAAATATCATAAATGAAATTTGTACTGCATAAAAATGCTAAGTCTCACTCGAAACATTTTGTATAAAACGATGGAAACGCCTTTACATGTGAACATAATATTTAAATCTATGACAAAAACAGAGAATGATGTTGTCTGTAAGTTGTGATTTACAAAGGACTTATCTTCATTAAAAGCGTAAAATGTTTAATAATCTGTATTTAATATTTAAGAACAAATCATCAGACTTAACAAAATTTAGTAAAGCTAAATATAGTTATATATATTTTGCTTCCTATCGCATTACGACATAAAATAAAGTGGGAAATATGTAATAACCTTGACACGCCTCTTTATTTGTCAACACGCCTTTTTGATGCTTGATGTTCACCTGTCTCAATGCAAATTTTGTGTCGTAGGACAGACCGGAAACAACATTCTAGATTTCTATAGTCTTTTATTTATAACTTTTTATCTTTTGTACAAAGAAGAAGATAAATGAAACGAATTTATTCGATGACGTTTTCCTGTATTTGACTATATTTATACCAATCTTCATGAAATAACTATTTATCTTTGAGAAATTAAAAGTTTTTTTTTTAAATTTTGCGTTCATCTTTTAAATTTGTTTGTTAAATATATTCATGAAATATAAAATAACATTTCCTGTGTGTATTATGAACTCATAAAAGAAAACAATCAGTATATTTTTAAATATTTGAAAACTGTAAAACGTATGTCGTTTAAAATACTTGGCTAATATGCAGATCATCCGGAAAATTACACCACCATCGCCCGCTCTAGCGGTTACGTCGCCCCGGACAAAAAGACGAATTGCTCCCCCTTAAAAATATATATTTTTTTAAAAATAAAAATCAAATCATCTTATTTAAATTTTAATAAAATCATATATTTAGAAAGAAACATAACAATCATAATCAAGCAGTACCAAAAAAGTATAAATTAATTAAGAATTATCTGTATCTTGCCACAAATTGTTAACCATTAAATTTTTTATATTTGTAAATGTTACTGAAAGTGTGTATTATTGCACAAACAATCAAAATGCCATTATTTTGAAAATTAAACAAGGTATCATCAAATCCGAAAAAATCAAAAAAACTTTTTTCCTAACTTTCAGTTCTGCAAACTTTTTTTATTACTTTTTTAAATTTACTTGATCAGCAATTTCATTCTGACTTGCCAAAATGGACAAACCATTAAGACGATTTTGTTTAGTAGTCGAACGAAAAAAATTCTTAATTAATTTTTACTTAGAGAAATTCCTTTCGCTACTTGCTATAGTTATTGATATATTTAGCAATAACGGTTTGGATAAAAATTTAACTCTGTAATTAAGCTTAGACTCTTTTTTGGCCAAAAGCGCAGATACTGCTAAAATTTCCTCTGCTAATTCCACCCCATTTATGTCAACAGAATCACCATCAGTTAAAATACATTCTATATTCTTACACTGTTTTAGTAGCATTTCTTTGGACATGGTATTTAAATCGTATATATTATATAAGAATTGAAAATAGTTACTGTGATTACTAAATTTTTCAAATCGAGCATCTAGTGCATTTAGTGTTTGATCGACAGTAAAATTAAAAAAATCTATTTTATATTTTTCTTTTGGATCTTTGATAGGTTCATCTCGGGCTTCGGATGAAAAATTCCTTTTCCTTCTTCTAACGCGGTGAATTACAGTTATTTTTGATCCAAAATTAGCCTCCACATAATTATTGAGGAAATGAAGCGTTTTATCGAAGCAATGAAATGAATAAATGTCTTACATTATTGATTCAAATAATTATTTTCATAAAACAAAAATATAAATAATTGTACCTATAAAATACATTCAAATTTGATACAACATTTAATTGATTCAATAAACAGTCTTTTTGGATAAATTAAATATTTATTTCATTTAAAAACGCTTTCATTGTTTACATTCTATAATCGATTTACGATAACTAGTATCTATCAAACTACACAACAGTTTAATTACAGATGTACTTACCTTTAAAAATTAAGAAATCCCACTGAAGTAAATTTTATGAACTTCCACTTGTTATCAATACTGACGTAATAGTTACCAAGAGTAAGCTATTGTGTAATGAAACCGGTCTTTTATAATTAGAGGTAATAAGCAAGTCTATGCATGTTCAAACACAAGTTGAAGCAGCACTCTACTCGCGTGCTAATGTTATTCTATTCAGAGAAGTATATGCATGTTCAAAGAAGTTCAAGCAGTGTCCTTTACAAATTCTGCGTTAATTTTTTAATAATGTGTAAATATTTTTACCTTTTAGACATAAACATTAAAAAAATACGCTACGCATTTGTAAATTTTTAGCGAACGAAAAAATCGATATGTGAAATATTTTATTAATTGGGTATTTAACACATCAATATTTTTCTCACACTTACAGCCAAATTGGCATCACTAAATTTTGGCGCTCTTGACAAATGCCCGCCCCTAGAGCGGGAGCTGACACTACCCGGATTCTGGTGGCCTTTTATCACATAGCATCAAAGGAATGATTAATGGCACTCCCTTAAAATTCTTCGATAGTACCTAAAATATTATATAATAGAATTTTTATTAAATACAGAATGTTCCACGAAGAAACGGAAAAACTTTCAGAACATATTCTATTGGTGAAAATAATAAAAAGGTTCATATAAACCTGGAAAAGGTTCGTATATAATATCTGGAAACACTTTGTTTTCCAAGTAACGGTTAGCGAAAGCTCTGCCTGGAATTTATCTCCTCTAATAAAATGAACCCGTACTGTGATTTTTGGAAACCAAATTATGGAGTAAAGTCAGTGGTTTCATAAGTAATTTGAGCTGGGAAGTAGGTTAAATAGCTCCAGAACTGTAACTCCAACAGTTTTGTAAGATATCCCACGTAAAACACAAACTTCACTGTCAAAAAAATCTTTGTTTTATATATGTAGTGCAATAGCTTTGATAAATGAATAATTACTGCAGAAGATTTAGAAACAAAAGTTATAGCATTCTAAATGCTCCTTCCGAGGTGGAAAGCGCCTACTGTAAATATGTTTTGACTATTTTTATTGAAATAGAGGGAACACTTCCTTCCTTGTGTTGGTATTCTGTCCTCTGAGATTTACCGCAACAGATTTCCGCAAATAGTGCCTGACTATCTGTCTAACAGCACGTCTGCGTTCAAGGATGCGCGCCTAGTTGTGGAAAGGTCCATGACCAGTGGAAACCCGCAGGGTTCTGTTTTCGGTCTTCTGTTGTAGAACTTTATTTTTGACGGATTTCTGGGATTGATATTCCCAGAGGAGTCACAAGCTTTCACCGATGTCTAACTCCTTTTAGGTCGTGTTAATTCACGACCTCAGCTGGAAGGAAGATCGCAAGCAGTCTTCAGCTGGAGTAGGCTGGATGGACAGTCAACTCCCAATTACTCGTAGATTTCGTAACCAGTCGTAACCACCACATTGAATATAAAGATTGTGTAATCATCCATGTAAAACTTCATAAGTACCTAAGTGTTTTGTTTGATGAGAAGTTGATATTTAGCAACCATGTTAACAAGTAGTGGAGGTTGCCATCTCTGTGATGAACAAATTTAGTAGGATTTCTCAGAAAGACTATGGGCTATCAGACTGTCAATTGGGGATGGTATTCCATGGAGTCTTCGAAAGTAAGACAACGGTACGCGGCGCATAGATTGGCCACATAGATTGGTAAGAAATAGAGCGCTTATTCTAAATTTAAGGAGTGCCCAGCACAGAGCTCTGATTGTATGCATACCAACCTCCGTAGGGGAAGACACCCGTTTTGTGATGTCCCAGTCGCCACACCACTCCTCCCATTCCTAGCTTGATGGGCTTTACCTGGACTGATTGTATGTGTATGTGTAGTGTACATACATATGTGTTGTATGTGTATGGTGTTTTTAAATCAACCTCCTACGAGGCTACTAATATACTGGGAAGGCTCTCCCAATTAATTTAGTGGTGAAAGTTCAGTCAGCCATGTGGAAGTTGGGAAGAGATCAAGAGGCTGAGGTATTTGGGATGCAATTTCAAGCCTGGCGAGTACTGGAACGGAACAGTGATCACATTGCATAACCTCATAATTGAAGAATAAATATTTTGTTGTGTACTGACAAAATTTATTTTCATTAACACAACCTTTAGCACACTTGTTATGACCTTTATCCCTTCCATGTTTTGAATCTTGGCTAACATATAACATTTATGACTTGCTGTGTCAACATATTCAAGACAATTCTTACAGTTTAAATATTTACACTGATGATATCCATTTATCTTATAAACATGACTGCACACTTTACACCTAACTATATTTTCACATATATCTTTACCTTTAACTTTTGCACTTGTACACTAAAATTTTTTTCCTTATGTTCCATCATACATTGTTCATTGCAACAGTATTGATTACAGTTCTTACAGTAAATAGTTGCATATTCTTCATCTCCTCCTCTTTCATCATAATTCTCTTTCATAGTCATTTTACAAGATTTCAGTATACAATTATATTCAGGCACTGACCTACCAACATTCCATGCTTTATCATATTTTTTTTTTAGTTTGATTTACCTAATAAAGTCTTCATACAACCAAAATGGTTACCATTCTTGTAAAGATAAATTACAGTATCTTTTGAATCACCTTTGTAGATAATATTATTTATATTCTTGGCACACACAACTTTAATCTGAATATACAATACTTTTTCTATTTATATCTTTCAAAGTAAAACAACCTTCATCTCCAATATCTTCTATAGGTTTTCCAATATGTTTACATAATTCATGTGTAAGTTCCCGTTGTAATTTTCTGCCTAATCTGATTAGTATCTTCTTTCTATCCTCAACCATTGTATTGAGAATACTATCCCGTTGATGAGTTAGAGTTGTGACAATAGCTCAAGGATAACTTATCTTTATTTCCATTTCTAATAATACATTACTTTGTTCTCAAACCTTCAGCCTAGATCATTTTTCTTACAGGTCTTCCATATCTAGTATTACTTCATGGTACATTAATAATCTTAATATTAAATCGTAACTCAGTTTTCTCCATTTGTTCAATTGATGTTAAAATTTTCCCAACATGTTGCACAAATTTTGACGCCTTTACATCTAAATCCACCGTCTTTGGATTTGGATGATTAGCAATTATTATAATTTTATCCCAATTTTGATGTTTTGACTGTTTGATCAAAGCATTGAGTTCATTTTCAACTTCTCTAACCTTATTCAACTTGATTAAATAATCGACCTCTGTAATTCCAATTTCTTTATAAATCTCAATTTACCTTCTGAAATTTCAAATGACTGGTTTCTTACTTTTTTAGCTGAAACAATCATGTCATCATCAAAACTAAAATTTGCACTACATTCTTCTTGAACATGTAATTTTACACAACATGAAAATTACATGTTGTGGTTTCATAAGAGTTTCGATCATTTGTTGTTTCCATGAGTTAGCTGGAAGATTGATCTTGTACTCATGTGCAAGTTTTTTTAGTTGATGAATTTTATATCTTGTAGGGTTATCTACACCAAATGGAAATTCTGTCAATATTACTTATCAATTCAGATATATTCCATTTTGAAAAGCCTTTTAAATTAGATTTCTTTGCAAGAGCTTTAAGATTCTTAATTGGTGTTTTAGTAGAGGGTAATTCCACAACTCCCAGGTGCTTTTTAGTCCTGATGTGATGAGATCAATTTTTGTAGCTGATGTTCTTACTACAATGTTCACAATATTTTTTTAAATTTCAAACTTAATAAATATTATTAAATATAATTATTCCAGTTAAGAAATAAGAGAGGTTATTAAAACAAGAATTGTTGGAAAGAAAGAAAGAAGCAAGAAAAAAGAGTCCAAGAAGCTCTTAATAAAAGCTTTTAATAAAATTAAAAGCTCTTAAAGAACAGGAAAAACAACAAGATGATTTACAGAAACAGGAAGAAAAATAAGAACAAGAAGAACTAGAGCTAGAGGCAAGTACTACAAGATCAGTCAAAACATGATTTATTTGGAAAGAACATTAAAAAATTTATCGCATCTTCTCTTTTAAATAGATTTTGTATGGAAAATATTGGCAACATAAATTATACAGAAAAATACAATGAAAATAGAAAAGATTTATTTAAACCTTTAACAGAACCATTTTGCAATAATATTTTATTAATAAAGGTAGTACTTATAAATATTGTACATATATTGTTTAATAAAGGTTGATACAGAAAAAGTAGGAAATAAAAAACTTAGTTAAAACTTACTTTGTAGTTCAGTACACATATTTATGAACCAAGTTTTCTAAGTATAAATTAGTAATCCATGGAGTAAAGACAAAACTTCCTACTATAATTAAATATGACAAAGGGCCAAACCCCAAATTAAACCAAATAATTCTTAAAAATTGTTTAGATAAAATCTTAGATAAAAAGATGTAACAGCGAATTGGTCATTTCTCCTTATAAAATATTATTGGCAGATGCAAGATTAGATGATATATAAAAATTTATCAGGGATTTTAGAAGATATTAAACAAGATAATTATTTTTTAATGAACTTGGATATAACATAAGATTGTACAGGAATTTTCTGTAAAGAACAAATGATAAAATATAAAGTCAACAATTTTAATTTTACATAAGAGAAAGATAAAGAAAATAAAGCTAAAAATATTTTTGCAAAAAATAATAATACTGTTGGGATAATTTGCTTAACATGGTTAAGCAGTAATATAAGAGCAAAAATTTATAACAAATTTGTGTGTTAAATTACTTCACCAGCTATAAATAAAACTATGGGGGACCATGTAATAATTTTTTTTTAATTTTGCAGATGAAAGATTACGGAACATTTAATGATCCAAGAGCAAAAACATATGGAATAACAAGATTAGAAGCATTAATTAACAATTATTCTACTTTCAAAGACAATTTCTATAAAGATCAAAAAAAAATTGTGCCAATGTAATTAAATTTTCTAAACAATATTTTAATGATACACCATTTTTTCTGCTTTTTTTCTGCACAAAGGGAAAACTTTGTAATTTACTAAAAATAAATGTTGCACAGTTTATTGATTTTTTTTTTTGGTTTTTTTTTGGGGGGGGGCATCGACTTCTGTGATCATTAGACGAGGGCTAATGATCATCATTTAAAATAAGGTTTAAATCACAATTTTATCAAAAAACTTGAGTAAATCATTATTCAATGTTTTTCAAAACACATATACATTTTTAAAAGAAATTATTACAAAATATAGGAGAGACAAGGGAACAAGGGGTTACAGTAAATCTTTAAAATGGCAATTACAATAATTTATATTGAGCAATATATACAATAAAATGATAGCTGAGCCTGCTCTACATGTTATTAGCAATATTTCTGACAGAGAACAAAAACATCCATAACTTATTTTATTATAATATTAATTTTAAAAAAAAGATCCATGTTCATGAACAATACAGCATCACATAAGTGTAATCATTGAATTCAGCTGTTACTTAATGGAAATCTACCATAAAAAAGAAAATAAACATATTAATAAATATGTTCTCATAATATATTGGATCAGTAACCAAAGAATACTTATGGATTAATAGTGTGAGATTCTAACGAAATATTCTAAAGATATAGCAAAATATACAAAACACAATTTTTATTATTAACATGACAGAAATAAGCTCAACAAATTTGCTTCTAACACAAATAAACATGCTAACTAATAAATATGGAGATGTATACTTGAACGTGCGAATGGATAGAGATCATTATGGTAGAGGACGATGAAGGTTGTTGGAGGATAATAATGGTGGACTGAAATGCTGTGGTATGGGTGGTCAGGATTAATAAGTAACAGGAAGTATGAATTGGGCACACAGAATGAAAAGATAAAGTCTTATTGATAAGATAAAGAAAATTTTCCTTAACAACGCTTGGTTTAAAAAGTATAAAAGGTGAGTGGAATCAGCAAAAGAATATAAATAAGACATGTGGGTTGCCAGGACCCAACATTAATAGTAATTTTATACTTCTAGTAGCAAAAATAAAAGAAAAATTATAAGAAACAAATTAAGTGTAATGAAACTAAATTTGTAAAAAAATAAAAATTGGAAAGCCAACAGTAGGAATGAAGGTTAGGTAAGAAGTTCAGATATTTAGCTGGAATGAAAGATGCAACAAAAATGGAAACGAACAATTGATTCCATGAGTTACCAGAAGATAATTAGAAAAAATGAGCAGAAAAAATATAAGACTAGGAGGGTTGAAGAAGGTAAGACACTCTTAGATAAAACAATGAATTAAGAAAAACTACCCAATCAAAGAATTATCTTACTGATGATTGTTCAGACACAGAAGAATTAGAAAGAGGTGGATGTTATCTCTAATTTATAAAAAATTAATAACAGTAATAAGAGATAAGTGGAAGTAGAGTATAAGCACTAAGACAACTGTCAACAGAAATTTCAAAATTTTACACAAAGAGGAAGAGATATACCTAAAAGTTGGTATAAATTCATTGAGGAATTACTCCAGTCTAACAAATAATAATTTGATCTATTCACAGATCAGCTTGAAATAAAAGTGGATGAAGTAAGACAGTAACTCTAAAAATTAGGAGCTACAAAAACAACAAAAAAATATGAAGAATGGAAAAGTTTTAGCAATAGTTGAAATGCCAAAAGAAGTGATTAGGTGCCTTTTTAAAGAAGAATTGCAAGAGATGGTAAATATTATAATATGCAATCTACATTAGCAGGATGTGGCCATAAAATTTTTAAAACAGCCATGATTCCAGCACCCAAAAAGCCAAGTGCATTGAAGTGCCAAGGATAAAAGACAATTAGTTTCATTTCAAAAAAGAAAAGATTCTTCTGCAAACTCTGAACAGAGAACTGAGTAAAGAAGAAACGGAGAAAATAGTTACAAAAATTTACAAAGATTTAATACATATTTAATTTTTAGATATTTTAAAAATACACTGGCATTCAAATGTTTTAAAAAACAGCATTCAAAAGTTTATAAATGTGAAGTATTAAAACTTACAAGGCTGAAGAACAATATTTGAAAGTTGTTTTTGTAACCATTCAAAATTATTTAGCAATGCTGACAAAGAATTATAAAAAATAAAAATTTTTTTGCTGATGACAACTTGGTAGCAAGTTATGAGTGAGTTAAGGATCCATTTCAAAATACTCCTGAAGAGCTCTCAACTGCCAAAGAAGAAATCTTCATACACTTCCCTGCAAGCGGTGAAATCAAAAGAAAATTTAGTAATAACTCTTTGAATTTTGGGAAATGGTGGATGGTGAGTTTTCTGCACTGAAAACAACAGCATTTCGTATACTATTACCATTTTCAACAAACTACCTATGCAAAACCGGATTTTCTGCAATGGCTGCTTTAAAGTCAAGACATATATCTCAGCTAAATATAAAACATGACCCTCTGGAACTACTGTATGGTATAACTTCAGAGGATGAATGAGGATGATATGTATGATGTGAATGAAGTGTTAGTCTTGTACAGTCTCAGGTCGACCACTCCTGAGAAGTGTGGTTAATTGAAAACCCATCCACCAAATAATATCAGTATCCATGATCTAGTATTCAAATCCGTATAAAAATAACTATCTTTACTAGGATTTACTTTAGTGTAGTCCTGGAGGGAGGCAGAGAAACATAATTATTATCTGCGATATACAAGCATGAATATATATTGTTATTGAATTATTTATTATTGTCTTTGCTGTGGGAAGTTAGAATCTTGATTAGGTCATTTTTTATTTTATTTACTCTTGCTAAGTGACTTTAATGAAAGTGAAAAGTTTAATAAATTTTCATTTATTTGCACTTGTTCTGACAAAGCTTCCACCAATTTAATCAGTTCTTTACAAGATGCACATTCCTTCTCTATCTGTGGATTGTTTGAAATAGCTAGAACAAAACTAACACCAGGTTGTACAGGATTACAGGATTCCTTATGCTGAGGGATTTCTTTATTCCTGACTAGCCACAGGGAAGGACACTTTCTGCGAATTTATCGAAAATTTGATTAAAATAGGGAGAAAGATATCGGTCGATAACTGCTTGGATCACATTTATCGCCTTTATTTTTATAAATTGTAACAACTGTGATTTTTTTAATTCTTAGAATAAACATGTTTTCTACAGGTAAGTTAAAAATGTATGCCAGTGGTTTACATAAATGTTCTTCTAATATTTTAACTACTGAGAAACTATGTAGATAACCCAGGGGGATATTGTCTGGACCACAAGTTTTATCTCTTTTTAACAGTTTTATTTTATTTGAAATTTCCTGTTCTGTTGAAATGTTAACGTTAAAAATTTCGTTTATTCTATTTTTATGTGGGATAGAGTTATTTTACGCCTACGTTTTCAAAATGAGAATTTAAGGAATTTATATCACCTGTAAAGGATACAATTTTATCTGTTTTTAAAAATTTAATTATTTCCACTGTTTTTTGCTATTGTTTTTAGCATTTTTAATTTGTTCTTTAATATAATTTTCTTTTCAAATATTAATGTAATGTTTAATTTTGAATTAGTAAAATTTCCGTAAACTATTCTTTTTTAATAGCTTGTTTGTAATTTATACAAAATTATTGCAAATTATTTAAGAGAATGTGTTATATGCTACGTCTGGGTCTCTTGTTATAAACTAATTCGAGCGCTAAGACTAAATCCTATTTCTTATTGTCCACATCGTTAGATTTAATCTAAATCAAAGGGATTTAATCCAAATCATTAGATTATTAAAATTTCTGGGCTAAAAAGAACAAAGTAGATCATCAACCGAAAGGGTATATTATATTTCATAAAAAAAAGAGATATGCAAAATGCAAATAAGGAGATTATTAAATGCAAAAAGCATAGATATAGATATTTAACATAAAACTTTTTCTGTAACTAAATATATACAATAAAAATACATTATTCTGAAATGGTCACAATTTACATTCCATAGTTACTCTGTAAATCCCTATTAATCTCTACAGTAATTAAAACTCATATTTAATAGCGTTGCAAAACATATATATCTACATTATTTCGTGTATTAAAATTACATACACCGAATCTGTTTTGAAAATGTCTTTACACCGTCTGACAAAATTTCCTGTTTCATTTCGTAACTCTTGGGATTCTGTCTTAAAAACTATATGCTCCTTAGTATTTTTTTGTAAAATCTGCAACATTTAACTTATTGTGATATGGTATCGTTTTGCGATAAATTTCTCTTTTCAGTAAAGGATCGAAAGTAAACATCGTTATATACCCGTTAGGGTTTTTTGACACGTAAACCAAATATATGAATTGATATTTCAATTTGAAAATTTAATTTCAATTCCAGGAAATACATTTCCCATTCTCTCGAGTGCTATAGGTATCGCTGTTCTTATAAATTACATAAAATTTACAATGGTAACACGTTAATATTTTTCCTAAAAAAAAAGCCCGTTGTTTGCATCTGAATAAACAACTAGAATTATAGTAATAAGTCAATTCATTTAATATAATGAAAGCTTACAGTTTACCTATAAATCGGGTTGTATATATATTTATAAATACTTATTCATAAATGGATCTTGATTGATTGAAAAAAAGTTTTATTTTTCTTATCGGATAAAATAACGGTTATGATAATTCTGTCTCGTGTTAGGTCAAAATAATTGTTGTGAGAATGTTTCTCAGATTTGCATTTGACAAAAAGTAACGTGTTAGGATTGTTTATGAATGTTAATGATATTGAGTGACGGTCCAGATTTCAGTCAAAATTTGTTTTATTTCAATCGATAAGTATTACTCTCACTTTATGACTTGTTACAAAACCAGGAATATAAAATTACTGCCTGGTTGGAATTTACTGCCTGATACTTAATCAGTAATTTTTACATTTGTTATTGGTGAAATGAAGTGCCTTTTTGATTGGTAGTTGTATTCGTACGAGTGATTGGTTAAAAAAAAAGATGATATGACGATTGGTTGGTTACTAAAATAATCTTCGGAGGCGGAGAATGTTAAATGCTAATTGTGATATGCTAGATGACTGTGATTTGCTATTTGTTTATTTTTAACGATTTGTGTTTGGAAGGATTAGCAATGTATTTAGGCGATATTTAATTTTTAGTTTACGCACGATAGGTGACTGTAATGAAGGCCAAACTTTAAATATATTTAATCAATTATCTCTTTTTCAAACTAAATGAATGCTTGTATCATAAACTTTTACATATTTTTTTGTTACTCTCCATCATTTTAATATACAACAGAAAATTATTTACTATATTCGCATGTATTTTCACGATTACCCGTTAAAATATAAGTTTAATATTTACAGTGGAATTTTACACAAATTTATTTCAAACTGATCTAAAAAGCACGCAGTAGATTGTCAACCGAAAACGTATGTCATATTTCAATGATATTTTCTTATTAAAAGAAAAGGTATTCCAAATGCAAGTAAGAGGATTATTAAATGTAATAAGCATGAGTATCAGTATTTAACATAACCTTTTCCTGCGATAAAATATAAACATTTATTATTATATGCGATAATAAACCATTATTATTCTGAAATGATCAAAATTTATATACGCTAGTTACTCTACAAATTCCTATTAGTCAGTACAATAATTAAAACTGATTTTTAACAGCGGTTGGTAAACATACATACCTACATTACTTTGTGTATTAAAATTTCATGTTCTGAAAAAATGAAAGTCCGAATCAATTTCGAGAAAGTTTTAAGTTAACTAACAAGATAAGTAGAGTGTTCCTTAATTGACTTGTGACTTACCACCGACTGGCAATTAAGAGTATGTAACTCAATCCTTTGGCAAGTGCGTAACAAACGTAATGAATTTTTGTGGGCACTCAGTCAAAATTATTCACTCCTGACTGCAAAAGTTGCAGGGTCCGTTTCGTAACACTCGCGATTCTGCATAAAAAAATTATATCCTCCTCAGTATTGTTTTGCAAAATCTGCAACATTTACGTTATTCTGATGTGGTTTCCTTATGCGACAAATTTCTCTTTTCAGTAAAGGATCGAAAAAAGTGCTATGTACTCGTATGAAGGTTGAGAAAACTGCTTGTAGTCGTCTTCCCGGAGTGAAAGGTGATTTTTGGTGTATAGTGCGGTTTTTGAAATTTATGTTGGTCTCTATCTGATTGTCAAAGTGTTCGAGAAAATTCGTGTGAGTGAGGAACATTTTCTATCGCATAGTTTTTTAAAAATAACTTTTTTTCATATGCGAATTTTGTTGAGGTTAGCTAACATTTAGCATTTAGTAGTAAACAACTGTAAATGGTGTTAGTGAGGTTATACACGCACGCACGTTGGAATATTTTCATTTTCTTCTTATGTATATATAAATATATATATTTTTTACTTTTTATTTATAGCATGTTCTGAAGATTTATTATATTCTGATGTTACCACCATCTTATCAATCAGCATAATTGTGTATATTTTTTTGTTTTCGACTGGTGCAGGTGTGGTCTATTGTAATCTAACTTGAACAATAGTTAGGGTGGTATAGATAAGCAAGTGGCTTTGTTACTACTTGATAACACTGGAAGGGCTCTCTTGTTTATATTTGTTGATATTTAATATTATTATATTAATATTTTATTGTGTAGGTTTCGTCATTAAATTTTAATTTAATTAGAATTGAGAAGTTTCAGAATTCCTGTACCTTCTGCTTTTGAACAATAGTGCGTGCAGAAGTTTCTGCGTCAGTAGTAGTTCTAAGCGGCTTCTAGTGTTGAAAGTGAATCATTTAGATGCTCTGTTACCTAGAAAATATAGTTAGAAGAAGCCGGAGTATGCAACAGCAGACGCTTCAGTACTCCAGTTACAGAGGTTCGACAACTAGTGAGTCGGCTGAAGCTGGTATGACACAGGAAAAGAGGAAGGAGAGGAGAAAGAGAAGTCGCTCTGCAAAAAAGGTACTAATTGATATAAGGATGAAGAAGGGACTGGAGGGCATCTCGCAGGGGGAGCTTTTTAGATATGTAAAAGAGCTCCTTAGTGTTAATAAAACTTTAACCATTTACGCAGAGCAAAGTCATACGGCCAGGAAGCTTAAAAGCTGGCAGGAGATATGGAAAGAGTGGTGATGGCCTTGCGGGGTTTGTAGAATCTCACCCATTGGAGAAGAGATCTTGGCGAACAGACGTTGGAGGAGAGGAAGGAAGTGGCGTGTCAGACGAGGATCGATGTTGGAGATAAGGAAATACTATGCCAGTTGGGGAAAGGGGTTAAAACTGAAGACTGTTTATACTGGTGACTTCCAAGTGGAGCAGAGAATGGTTCGAGAAGACCGTGGAGCTCCATAATTCAGTTTTCCTGGAAAAAAAAAGACTTAGTGGTCGTTTTTGACCTTGCCAAAGTAAAAATTAAAAAGTAGATTCCCGGATTCGATTTTTAAGGCAGATCCGAGAATTAAGGACCTGGCAATGACGGGTCAATTAAAAGTGAGCCGTTTGCTTACATGCACTGAGACGGCTACAATGCACATTAAGATGTGGAAGATGTCGAGAGGAAGGTATTCATCCTGGTGATCGATTCGTCCATAGGAAAGGGGAACATCCTCCATTTGAGAAAAGGAGTGTCAGAGATACTTCTCCAGGCGAAGCACAATATGGTGTTCAGCGTGGAGGAGGATGGCGCATCCCGCGTCATTGGAAACGTTTGGAGTTCGCGGGGCGGAGAACTAATAGAACATCCGGACTCTTTGTTCATAAAGTGTTGAAGGTCAATCTAAGAGGGTAGGATTGGCCAGTAGAATACTTACTGAGAAGACCAAACGTTAGTCGTGAAGACTACCGATGTATAGGGAATAAAAACCTTTGCGGATTTCCTCAAAGAGGTGAGGGAAGTAGTAGTTAAGGGGGAACAGGAAATTCTCTCAGTAGGCAAGGGTCAAGGAGAAGGTATCCATATAAGAGTTAAGGATGAGGCGGAAGGGCCAGTAAAATTAATGAAGAAATTGCAGGAGGGGGTTGCGGGAGTGTTTTTTTTTTTAATCTCCGCAACCACTGTTAAGGTATGTTCAGAGGATGAGATGAATGAATTGTAGCGTGTGTGAAAAATACCATGCCTGACCGGGACTTGAACCCGGGACCTCCGAATGAAAGGCCGAGACGCTACAACTCGTGCCACGGAGGCCGGCTGCGGGAGTGAAGGTTACCCTGCGAAAAACAGAACGATTACAGAGAATTGCAAAAAAGTTATAGATGCTGTTATAACAAGAGGATGTAGCTAGAGCGGTAAAGGATGTAATTGAGTTGATGAGGAAAGAAGGTAGGCCATCAAGGTGCGGCTTGCTCATTCAAGCACACAGGTGTCTTCTCTCTGGGCAAAGATAGGGGGATATGCTCGCCTAGTCGTCAAGCATAAAGAGGATGAGGATAGGCGCCTTGGACTCTAGGACTTTGCTATTCGTAACCGTCGCTAATCGTTACGTAATTCAGTAGT